>VDFB02083426.1:0-41253 GCA_007258455.2 Sequoia sempervirens
TATATTTGATGGTTATCCTATTTATAGCCCTTGAGTCAATATATAACCTCCATTTACCATCCTTCCTTGGAGTTAACACGGTTGGAACTGCACAAGGGCTTAAACTCTTCCTCACTAGGCCCTTATCCAACAACTCTTGCACTTGTTTTGCTATCTCTTCATTTTGGGTTGGTGTCATCTTGTAGGCAGCCTTATTAGACAATGTAGCACTTGGAATCAGGTCAATATGGTGATTGATATTTCTGATTGGAGGTAGGTAACTAGGCAATTCATCCATTACAATATCCTTATACTTCAACAAAGTTTGGACTTCACTAGGTATGGGTTTCTCTTTTTTGGAGGACAAAACAACCTTGCATTTTGGCTTAACAACCAAGGAAAACCCTAGACCTCCCTCTTCCTTTAAGGTCTTCAAAAACTCTTTCTCACCTACCACCATGATGCTAGACCCAATTTGTTTATCTACTCCCTCATCCGACAAGGGGTTCATAGTGAAAGTGTGCTCATCTTTTATTATTGTGTAGTGTTTTTCTGCCCATCATGTTGGGCTTTCCTATCATACTGCCAAGGGCGTCCTAAGAGAAAATGGAAAGCATCCATGGGGGTAACATCACACAAAATTTTGTCCTTATACTCCCCAATATGAAATTCCACCTAACATTGCTCATTGACAAGCACTTGTTGGCCTTTATTCAACCAAGACACCTTATATGGGGTAGGGTGAGGAATTTTTTTCAATTTTAGTTTTTCAACCATCTCTAGTGCTACTAAATTATCAATAGAGCCTAAATCTACAATTACCTTGCATACCTTCCCATGAGATATACATGTAGTCCTAAACAAGGACTTTCTATGTGGTGGCTCCTTAGCACTTGGTACCTTGAGAAGTGTTCTTCTCATCATCAAGCTCTCTCCAAATTCAGGATCAATAGGCATAGAAGGTGAATTTACACTTTGTGCATCCTCCTCTTGCACCAATTGGTTTCTCCTATCTCGACTATGAGAGGTTGAAGTTTGCTTCTCAGGACACTTGAAGGATGGGTGCCCAAATTGGTTACAAGTGTAGCACCTTCTAGAGAATGAATTGGAACCTCTTCCATTAGACCTCCTACCTTTGAATCCTCCTCTTGATTCTTGACTTTGTTCCTCTTTTCCACTTGACTCCCCTTGTTGCTTTTGTGATTGGTTTCTACCACCAAAATTGCCTCTTCCTTTAAAGTTTTTGCCTCTACCTCTTCCAAGCTGCTCATGCTTTATTTTTAACTTCTCCTCTACCTTACATGCTACTTGGAAGCACTCTTCCACTGTCTTAGGAGTCACTAGACTCATCTCATCTTAGATTGCAAACCTTAGGCCATTCAAATATCTGGCCACCTTCCCCTTGTCATTCTCTACATGGCCACACCTCATACTAAGTTTGTGAAACTCCTCAGTATAGGTTGCCACATCCATATCCTTTTGTTTTAGGCTTTGCAACCTCCTAAACACTTGAACTTCATGATCTGCAGGAAGAAATTGTACCTTCAATCTGCTCACCATTCTGTCCCAAGAGGTAATCATATTCTTACCCTCTTTCACTCTTTCTCCTTGGTAGTAATTCCACCAAGTCAAAGCAACCCCATTCAACTTGGTCTTTGCAAATTTAACCTTCCTATCTTCTGCAATCTCCTTATATTCAAAGTAGTTGTTCAAGGAATCCACCCATTCTAGTAGTGCCTTAGCATTCATCTTTCCCCCATACATTGGAATGTCCATCTTCACTTCGGTGGCTTCTTCTTTTATGGTTTTCAAGGCTCCAATGAACCTTCTCTCTTTAGGAGGCATCTCCTCTTCCTGATGGCTTTCATCTCCACCCTCTACCTCCTCCTCTGAGGTACTCTCTTCCTCGACATTTCCTTTCCTTCTCTCCAAGGCCTCTATTTTGTCCCTTAAGGCCTTCATTTCCCTTGCAATTGTAGTCCCACCTTTTGGAGGCATCTTCCTTTATTCACCACAACCTTCAATTCTCTTCACAACCTTTCAAATAAAAGCTTGAATCTGATATCACTCTGATGCAGAGTGAGTAGGGGAAGCCTTCTTCTAGATGACCAACAACTTTCTTACCACAACTCTCTCAAATACTCTTTAAGTGGACCTTTCAAATCCACTTCTCAAACAAGGAGATAACTCTACCAACCACAAGGATTTTCAAGGACAAAAAATCTACACTGACTTAGTAATGCTTGAGACACCTTTCCCATGCCAAAACATGACAAACAACTTAGGTTTGCAATTGGAACACTTCATTTCTCCATTGCTTCCAAGACTAGCCTAGAGACACCTTATAGCCTTCCAATGTAGGATAGTCAAGCAAACCCTCCTAGACACCTACTACTACAACCAGACACATCCAAAACTTTGAAAATAATTTCAACAACAAACCCATGGTTCACCAACACCCAACAACAGGGGCTAATGCCTTAAGAACAATCAAACACTCATTAACCTCCTATTGGGCCTGTTTTCCTTGCAGCCTGTCAACTAGGACAATCAACAAAAGACCAACTTAAGGACAAGAACCAGACAAATGGAACTGGTATTAGACTCATCAAATGGATTACTTTCAAACCCCAAAACCCCAGGGTATGACACTTGATCAGATTGACACAAAAGGACACATTCCTCATGCCACAAGGAGGCCTAAATTGTTTGTTCCCAACAAGAACCAAGTTTCCAAAGCACACCCCAACTCCCCTAAGCCATAAAACTAGTTCCTAGAAAATTATTGCATACATTTCAAACCTCCATAGCCACACTTCTTTAGGTATTTTTCCACAAACCAACAAAACTCATAAATCAACACCAAACTAGGCTTGTCACATGAAGATGCCAAGCCTAGGGTTTTCCAAAAGACACTCCAAAACCTTTGCCATCCTCCAAAACCTTCAAAAACATAAAATAAATGTTATTCCTTGCCTCCCCACAAAGAATCAGACCATGAACATGTGGAGATGGCGAGATAAGAGACTTTTTGGGACCAAACCCTTATTTCTTGATGAAAATGGATAAAATCACCACCAAATGAGAGCTAGTTCAGTCCCCTATCAAACCATGATGGTCTCATGTCTGTACATTGCAGACTTTGTCTGTACCATGATAATTAGCAGCAAATTACACATAGAAAATAGTGAAAACAAAGTTATTTCTTATTCTAACTTCTTCAAAACTTCACCATCAACTTGCCTCGAACAAGAGAGGCCTATTTAAACATTTACCACATCTACCCAATGTACTACAACTAATTTTTGAATTAGTTGGATGTTGGAAAACCAACAAACTTCAACTAGACTCCCAATTGCCTAGTTAAGGCAATTTACACTACTCTAAACCCGATTACATTGAGCATTGAAGAGATGTAAAAGACACCAAAAATCACATAAAAACACCAAGGTGACTTCTCTCCAATACTTGGTTGCATCATGACACCTTGATTCCTTATTTGGCCTAGATGCACCAAGTTTACATAGTGAAGTGGAGACCTAGTTATTACACCAAAACTCAACACCAAGCCTGAAAGCCTATTACAAATCGTTGAAGATGGTCCTTAGGACGTTATTACATCATAATCAACTTTGAAAAACAAAAAAAATCCAAACAAGGCATCAAAGAGGCATGGAGACCCCAAGGTGCTCCTAGACCACTTCACTTTCTCTACTATTGTACCCCTCAAGTGGACTTGGAGATTTGCGCTTCTTGGGGTTTCTCAACATCACAATCTTATCTCTCAAACCTTTAGGAAAATTATCCTTAAATTTATTTGGAACTTTGGTGGTTGGCTGCATTCTCCCATACCTTTTTCCCTCTTCATATTAAGGTCTTGATGCTCAACACAAATTTCTTGCTCCATTTCACCATTCTCTAACATACTCTCCAAACTAAGCCGAATCTTCAAGTTACATTGGCCAACCTTCATATGCAAATTAAATCTTTTAAAACTAGTTTGCAAGATACATAACTGTAGATTTTATAGGAAAATCTCATAGGTTTATCTTGAAACGAGCTCCATAGGTGCTTTTGAAGGAATTAATGACTAGCCAATATTTTCTTTGCACCCTGGAAGCTTACAGAGCTATCTTGATGAGGGTGTGAACAGTCTTGTACCTGGTGACAGTGAAGGCTTGGGAGTTTCTTCATTATTATGGATAGCTAAATACCAACTTTTCTTTAAATTTTAATGCCATATTGCTTGCCAGCATCATCCTTACATGTGCAAAATTAGAGTTTTGGAACAGGGCATGGACATCCAACATTGCTCGTCTTCGCATCTTCTCAGTTCCTTGCTGTTTTGGGCTAGACTAGAGGCAGGATAGGTCTTTCAAGCCAACATTGCTATTGTACACCTCTTAGTTGTTGAAAATTGAGGTGTTTATGTAGCTTAATACCTTGTAGAGCTTTATGATTGTTGATCTAAATATGTATTCTTTATGTATCTCCTAATTCCTTGGAAAGTGTTTCCCAAACACTAGGATTAGAAAGAGATTAATATTTGATGAAATAATCATGTTAATTGACATTTGTAATTAATTATAAATGTTAGGAGAGTGTGAGGGCATCCAATATGAGTTCCTAAATAATAGGGGCACATGGGGCACCCACATGGTAGGTGACACTCACCTTGAGTTCAGTTAACTATTCAGAGTAAGAGATAACACTTCTGAATGCGTGTAAAGATCCTAAGAGTTAGGGTTTGATGTTTGCATGCATGAAGTTCAGTTCAATTTAGTTCAAATTAGTTCAGTTTAGCTCACTTCAGTTCAATTAAGTTCAGAATCAGTTTAATTCAGTTTAGTTCAGTTTAGTTCAGAATCAGTTTAATTCAGTTTAGTTCAGTTTAGTTATAGTTTAGTTATCTTCAGTTAGTTTTAGTTGAATGCTAGTTGACTTCAGCTAACTTGGAATGCATGACTAATGACTTGAGTTGCATGACAGATAACAGGGACTACCTTTAGTTAACAGGGGATGACCATTCTTTCATTAATGGTGTTGAGAAATGTTTTAGTTAATAGGAAATGACTTGGACCCAACTTGGGCGCCCAAGTTGGCTTCTTGGAATTAACTCCTTTGCATGCTAAGATATTTTAGAAGGCTAAGTTAAGTGGGCCCACTCTTGGGCGCCTACTTTGTGGATAAAGCCTTGAAAATATTTACAAAATAAAGGTTGAGTTTGTACTTTAGTTTGGGACGCCCAAATGCATGAAGATGAGGATTTGACATTGTTCTTCACGTCATAACTTTACTTGCAAGAAATAGGCATACCTTTTAGGGATAGGGTTTGGGCATTTTAATTGTAACTCTTGTGGAGTTTACAAAGTTGATTAAAGCCTATTTATCTCAAGCAAGTTGAAGAGAGTTATTATCAATTTTATTGCAGGTTGTGAAGAATATTTGGTGAAGGCAAAAGAAGCATTCTCAAGCAATAATTGGAGTTATTGTAATCTACTTCAGAGATTAAATAATACATTGATTCTTGGTGGAGTTTTTTCTCAAAAGGGTTTCTCCACAGTATATGCTTGTGTAATCTTTCTAATATCCTGTCTAATTCTTCTACAACTTTTGTCTTCATTCTACAAATGATCAAATGAATTAATCAAATAAGCACCCACAAAGAATCTATAACAAAGGAAAGCATATTTAGATCAGCAATCATAAAGTTTTACAAAGTATTAAGCTAAGAAAAGACCTCAAATTTTCAACATTAGTGACAACAGATTGCATGGGGTGAACTTACTTCAAGGACTATTTATGAAGGGATTTGAGAATCAATATCCCCACCATCATGTGCATTAACCTAATCTAGGAACATCCAAGAGGGGTTTGACAGTATCAACATTGCTATAACACATGCCCATAAATGCTATTCATCACCAGATCTGGAGCAGCAAGTACTTGTAATAAGGTATTCGATAAAGATAAACCAGGCATACCAATCACCTATGTTTTAGTATTTTAAACCCCATACCTACAAGGAGATTGGTGTGAAGGTAGTCTACAAATCCAAGAAGGTGAGAGTCCAATGATCACAAATTATCCAGCACTAGGCGAGTTGAGGGCTAGATCGCTGGGTAGATGTATCTTTATAGTTGGATTTTTTTTTTTACTCTATATGTTGCAACTGTTAAGTGCTACTATCCATGCTTAATTTGTAATTTGTGAATTTTTTATAATAAAGCTTTTCTTCAATACAAAAAAAAAATGTAAATAATTTGCATTTAAAGACTTTGCATATGATTTCTTTTGTAGATCACCATATTTAAAATGAAAATAAATTCTTTTAAAATTAATTACTAATAAATATAAATTTGAGAAAAATAAATATTTTTTAGATGGCAAACCAAATTATTTTTTAATTATTGGAGCATTTAAATATTGTAGAATAATATCAATATGAGATGTTATTGGAAGGAAACAATCACATAATTTGGTTTATTTGGGGGACTTATTTATAGAAGATGTTACATGAGAAGGATAAGAGATTATTAAACACCCAACTCTGCATTATTTTTGGGAAAACAAATTTGGAATGGACAAACTTGTAATGTCTTTTAATTAATTATCAAATGTGGATTTTATCTTTATTTTCTTGATAAGGATATACAATTTTTAATAAAGATGCCATGGTTTGGAGAAATATAAACAACCAATAAAATAATAATAAACAAAATAATTTCATGCATATGGGGTGTGTGTTCCATAAAAGGTTGTTGCAACCTCCTAGATAGTTAGCATGTTCATCATGATAGATTGTATGACACTCATTAATGATGAGTTACAAGTTGGCATTCATGACAAAGTGAGGGTTATTTTGAAGAGAGAATAATGCTACTTTATTAATTATTATTTTGGAGAGAGAAAATGAGGTATTGGAATTTGTGCCTTGCTAGTTGTATTTATTGAGGAGTTTGTTGGATTTTGAGAGATTTTCCATTTTTTATATGATTTATGTGTTAGCTTGAGCCTTGTGCTCAAATATCAATTCAATTATAAAAACCTTGCAACTTGGAGATTGGAAGATAAAACCCTTTTTATTTTTTGATGACGATCTCATCTAGAAGATTTTATTTGTGTTGAAAGATTTATTTTTATTTTCTAGCAAGTATTTTTATTTGGAACAACATATTATAATAACATATTTGGTTTATATTTATATTTTGTCTATTTGATGACATTTTGACATATTTGAATACATTTTTTTTGTTCTAATGCATTTGTATTGTTGTGCAATATGTTGCTACATCTTTTATACATTGTTGTTTATTGGAATAACATATATAAATCATCATCATCCATTGTATGATTTTACCTACCCTCACAAGATCCTAGCAATCAAAAAGTGTTGAATAATAATATTTACTCATTATATGCTCTCATTTTGCTCCTTAGTATTTTTCTTAGATGATTTTGAAATGAATAAGTGAATGTCTTTATAAATATCACAATATAACACACGAATCAACATAAACATGTTATAGGTTGGCTTACAACAACTAGTAATATGATCAACAATGTGTATTGTAGTTAATTTTTGTTGCACAACTTGACACTATTTAAATTGACATTATTTAAATAATCTTATTTTGGGCTCAAGTCAAGAAAAGCAAAAAAAGGAGGATATTTGATTCTTGTAAAATAAAAAGGAGGGTCTTATTAAATCTTGTTAGTATAAATACAGTCATAAGCAGATTTGATAAAGCATCATAAGGAAACCTTGACAAGGTTCCAATCATTTGTCAATCTCTCATTGAGATAAGGCATAAAAAATGAGCAGTCAATCAGTAGTGAATATGAGAATAAGTTGATGCAAAGGGGACAATGATCCATGAACTTCAAGGTTTTCTAGTGCACAATCAATGGCAATACACTATGACAGGGGATAGTGTTTTCACAGAAGTTGGTGTGGCAATATTTAAGGAAGATATGAAAGTCTTAAATGTTAAAGTGAGGATAGTTATAAAATATAGAGATAAAGGATAATGGAAGCCTTTTAATGTGACTTTGGAAATGTTTAATGCTTTGTGCTTAATGAAAAACTTTATTGAATACTTTTGACTGAGAAAAGGTAAGTCATGACTGTCAAAGAAAAGAGTAGTGACAAATGAAGAAAAGAGTAGTGACAAATGAAGCCCTTGACAGTGAGTTATTTTGACCTACAATGAAGACAACCAAGGCCATGAGAGAATCCAAGGACAAAGGGGTAAATGCATAGTCCATTAATCTATGACAGTCATAAATGAGCAGAAGGAAACTTTTTTCAAGCAAGGATCATAGTCACCATGTGTAAAAAATTAATGAAATCATTTGTAATGTAATGTGAGGAAGCATAAAAGAGGGACTACCATATGCACAAAAGAGCAGTCATGAATGGAGTTTCAAGAGTTCCAAAAGCATGACAATCATAGTCTATTTTGGGGACAGTCATCAATGAGCAGAAGGCAGTCATTAGTCAAGGCATTTAGAAGGCAGAAAATAGTGCTAAATGATGATAACAACATAGTGTCAAAAGAAAACAACAAATAGTGTCAAATAAGCAGCAATATGAAATGAAACCTAGTAGTGAGCAACACTATGAACTAGAAAATGAAGGCAACAATAATGACTTCATAAAGTGTAGCAATAAAGGCACTAAAAATGTAGATAATGTGACTTCATAAAGTGCAAAAATATGACTGTAAAAGAGCAAAAATATGGGTAAATAATGAGCAAAAGTTATGAGACAAATGAGTAGCAAATTCATCAGATAAAAAAGTGTAGCTTGTTTTATGAGTAAAAGTGCAACATTCTCAAGGTAAATGAGCAACAAATCACGATAAAAATGAGCAGCAAATTCCGATATAAAATTGCAAAAATATGAGTTCAAGTGAGCAACAATGACAGTAGGACTATGAGCTTAAGGGGCAGTAATGGAAAGATAAGACATAGAAGTGGAGAAAGCTTGCAAATAACAATGGAGGCATGCATAATGATCTTCAAACCAAATCACAAAATGCATTGGACAATCATAATAAACAAAATGTAGTTTTCATAACAAAAAGGAGAAGACAGTTGCAAATCAAATGCAGTCTAAGAATGAGAGTGATAGTGATGATTATAAAAGGACAATCTTATGACTGTCATAAAGCTAAAAGATAGACAAATAGATGAATAACAGTGGTTTTGTGTAAGAAATGAGTCATTCCAAGTCTCATCGATTTAGGAAAGTCATCAAAGGAAGGATTGTTGCTACATTGTAGTATGTTGCTTTTTCTTATAGAATATGTGATGATGAAAGAATTCCTAGTGACAGGGTTCATTTTGAATCATGGGAGATTCTTGAAGACAATCTAACTCTTCTGAATATAGTTGATATAAAGAATCCTTGTAGATCAGATGTAAAAGACACTGCGAATTGGTGTCAGAATGTTGATGTCAAGGTGATGTGAATGGAGCTATAAGCAAGTTTAAATAATTTACAAGCTGTAGATTTTTTTTCTTCTTAGTTCCATAGGATGTGTAGTTAGAATGGCATTGGTTCAAACTCATCCGAAGGAATACTAGCTAAAAAATTTTGTTGATCATTTTGAGTTGATTTTCATAAATCGAGCTCTATATATGTCTTTGAAATATGAGGAAGTATACAAAGGACTCATTATTGATGGAACTCATGGCTTAATTAATGTCTTACATTTTGAACTTGGAAAAGACAATGGACATATAGGATGAGAAAATGAATGCAGAGCACAATCCATACCAAGGGAGCAAATTACATGGCAAGGGATAGGTTTCAACTCCAACAAGTAGTCATATAGCCATTATAAGGGCAGCGTAGGATAGCAGATGAAATCATAGGAGTTGGCTGTCTTCAAATAGCTTCACATACCTATTGTCATATGGGAGTAAGCACAAGTCCAGTGGCCATAATGCTCAGTTTTCAAGGACTTAGAGGCAGTTTAGGCCTACTTAAGAGGCCCTCATGGTCACAACTAAAGTTAGGGGGAGTTTGAGCCTAAAATTATGTGTTTTGGGGCAGTTTGAGGCCCTTAAATAAATGCTTTTTTGCCTTATACGCCCAACAACTTGAAAACCTCATGCAAAGAGGTTAAACTCAAATTTTTTCAATCATCTTCATGCTTTTCTTGGAGGTTCAGTTCTACTTCAGTTGAAGCAAACTTTAAGGAGCATGCACAAGTCAAAGAGTTCAAGTCAACCCTCAACTCTAGAGTTCACATCCAGTCCAACTCTTCATAGATGTTCAACGTCTTCTACGAGGTGCAACCTCTTTCAACTTCAATTATCTGAGGTGGATTTTTACAAAGCAAGTTTTTCCAACTCTTTGGAGTTAGTTCTTCCTTTCCTCTTTTGCCTTATGCAAAAGAGATGAGATTGTAACTCATTTTGAGATTTATAGAGCAGCAACTTTATGTAGTTTCATTTTAGTATTTTCAGATTTGTACAAGTAAAAACTCCTTTTTATCAATAAAAAAAAGCAAGTTTTCCTTCTCTAAATTCGTGCTCCGAGTAATATTGTGAATGATTTGAGGTAATTTTTGTGATTTCATTATTGAATCCTTTAGTTAGGTCTCATTTACAAATCATTTTTCATGCAAGAATAAGCAAAACTTATACAGGTTATGGATTGTGTTATTCCTTTTAGTACTTGTAGTTGTAAAAACTTTCAGTTTTCCTTCAAGAAATTGAAACGTAACCTTTTTATGAAACATTGTTGTGTAAGCTTGTGAAAACTAAGTTGTGCGTAGGATAAAGCTAATTTTTTGAGAGAAGTTGTGAGTTGAACCAACATGTATAAGTCTCATTTTTTGGTGCATCACCTCCTAGGGTTAGGAAATCTTTCCATTTTAGTTCTTCCATCCTTTTTCTTGATCAAAGCAGTAGTTTATAGGAGGTCCATCAAGGGAACCAACCCGCTCTAAAGGTTCATCTTCACCATAGACAACCCACAGTTTGAAGATGATCCAATGTTTCACAGGATAGCTGAGTTTCACACTTAGCTTAAGGGTGTTATTCATAATTGTACTAATTGGTAAGTTGGATTTATAGAGGAGAGGGTGGCAAGGAAGGAAGCTACTTGGAAATTGCATAGGATGTGTCATTTTTCATTGAATATGCACGAAGTTACAAAATACTTGTTTGTTTGACTCCATTGCAATTGATTTATTTATCTTATTTTCACTTCTCTTGTTTGTACTTGTTTCTTGCCTTTAGGAGTCTTAAATTACATAATGCTATTATTTTTCTTATACCCATACTTGCTTTGTTTTAGTTTCACATACAACCTTATGACTATGAAGATGATATTTTGTCATATGTTCTTGAATATTGATACATTATGAGGTCAAGTCCTCCTAAGGCCCATACAACCTTACACCCTTCTAATGAATTTTGGCATGTTAATTATCACATTCTAAAATGAATTAACATTGGCTTTGATTTTCTATCCAACTACCATCTTAAGTTTAGTTTAATCTAAATTGTTCTATATCTATACATTATTTATAAATTTTACTATTAACTAAAATAAATATTATTTCTATAATTACAAAATAATATTAAACTAACAATCACACCTTGGTGTGCAATGGGTACGTTGATGGTGTTTTTGTTAATTTAGAATTTGTATCGATAAAACTTAGTATTTAACATTAACTAGTGGAGAGGGGCCCATAATGGAGCAGGGTTCAATAGTGGGGATAAAAGTAGTCCTCAATGAGCCCCATAGTTGAGCACTTCAATATCTAATTGTAAAACATTTTTTATCCATAAAATACGCAAAGTGACAAATCATGTGATGCCACATCAGCGCACCAATAAAACATGACTTAGTGCACCACTATCGGTCTCACTTTTTTTTTGGGCCTTTTTGGATACCTCAACAAAAAGCATGCTGATGTGGCATCATATTTGATGATGTGGCCCTCAAATGAAATATAGAAGCACATGAGTTGCCAAATAAACTGTTGTACATAATTGGGAGTGATTTGAAATTTCCACGTAGGATTTTGAGAAACGCAAAGTTAGGGTGCTCCACTATGGGCCCCTCTCCCCTATAGTAGAATGTAATTGTGAAATGCTTTGAACTAAAAAGAAAAGTAATTTGAAATAAATGTTTGTTTTGTGTAGAAAGATGGAATAAAAGTGCTTATTAATATGGTGATATATATATATATATATATATCACGGTACTATAGTTGTTGTTTCCCTCCATTCTTGTCTCAAAATTCTACTCTCAGAAGTTATATAGGAGATAGGTCCCAACCACTCAGTACTATAGTTTCCCAACCGGAAGTGCCCTATCTATATCTTTGGTGAGGGAGGGAGGTAGAGAGGAGGGAGAGGAGTTAGTCATAATAGTTCGTTTTCCCTCTTCCCCCTTAGTCATTAATAGGGAGGAGAGAAAGGCCCATAGTTAGTTCCCCTTCTCTCTCTCTCTATATATATATATATATATATATATATATATATAATGTTTGAAACTAAATAATATTGAGTATACATTTAAAACATTAAATTAATTGTTCTCCATGTTTATAATATAATTTATAAACTGTGAATATTAGTGGAAATTTAGAAACAATATTTAATTCTTTACTTTCTTTCTTTTGTATAAAGTGCAATGATTATTTTGATAAGCTAAATTCAATGTATTTAAATATGTTTTCTAAAATATAATAGTTTTTATTTTAATTTGTACAATATAATAATTATAGTTTATTTTTATTTTTTGAATATTAGTGTAAAATTAGAAACAATATCTAATTCTTTGCTTTCTTTCTTTGTATAAAGTGCAATGATTAATTAGATAAGATAAATTTAGTGTAGTATTTTTTTTAACATATAATTATTATTATTATAATTTATAAAATATAATAATTATGGTTTTTTGTTTTTTTTTTTAATTTTTTTTCTAGTGGAAATGTAGAAAGAATATCTAATTCTTTGCTTTATTTATTTGTATAAAGTGTTTTATTTTTTTTAATGTTCAACCATCATTCAACTATATTCTCAACAGTCCATCATTAAAGTTAGCTGGTAATGTTCATATAGGGAATGCATTCGATATAATTAATAAAAAATAATATTAAAATAATTGATTATTTATTATACAATATTAAATAAAATTTAAATAATATCTATTATTGATTAATAATTTAAATATAATATAACTATATATAAAAATATTATTTTTATAATTATAAAGTTGCTATCAAATTGACAAAAAACATTGCGATGGAAATAGAATTTTCCCATCTAGTTGGAAAATCAATATTTATTTGACTTTTATGTGATAAGTGAGATTTTGGAGGCTTTCACCTAATATTTTGGAGGCTTTTACCATTAAATGACAGTTAAAACTTATTTTCTGATGACTCAACAGTGGTTTGCAAATGTGAGAGTTATTTCATGGTCAAATCTCACACTATATGTAGCCTATCAGCTAATAATTAATAGTTATTTAAATAATAATTATACTAGCTTATCTATCTTATTACATAATCTATAAAGGAAACACAGAGAAATATCAATTTGTAAGAAACCATTTTGCAATTGTATTGTTGTGTGTTTGTAATAATATATTCATTAGTTGCATCATAATATAATATCATTGGATTATTTTATAGGAATGTAGATTAGAACCACATATGTATGATATTGAAAAAAACATGAAAAAACATATTTTGACTGAACTCCTAAAATTGACCACTAAAAATATCACTAAATTATAAATAATTTACAAAATAACATCTTAACATCAGTAATAATTATTTCTTCTTTATTAATGAATATAGAAAATAGTATAAATTAGTATTACATAGTCTCTCACAATGTACTAATAAATAACACTTAAAATCACTATGCCCTTATTGGTATGAACAACTGTAAAACAAAGTAACTTTTCAAAAACAATAAATTAAAGAAGACACAAATTCATAGTGAAAATTCTGATGCTAATTTTTTTTATTCATAATAAGGGACAACATAATTTTTAGATCCTATAATATGAAGTATCCCCAAAAAAATTTCTTCAATTTTCTCCCATGTGTTTAATAAATCAAGGACTCTCTTGCAAGATTTCCACTTGATTCGTGTGTAAGTGTATTCAAGTCAAAGTTTGTCCCCTAATGTTGTTCAACACTGCTAATAGGGCCTAATGATCCAGAAGCCCGCCAAACTTAGGTTAAGCTTGCATCTGTTCATATTTATGATCTCAAGAGTGTAAGGATTTGTTGCATGCATGTAATTAAGCTATTTTAATGGTTGTATGAGGCTTCAACATATGGGTTAAGAAAAATTGGAAAATTGTAAGGATCTGCTCCAAATTTTAGCAGAAGATTTCTATGGGTGGAGGTTGAAAACAAATTAGATCTTAAAAGAAGTTAAATTTTATATAATGGATTTTTCCTCATTTGAACATTTGTCTGTTAAATGGAAAATCTGTAATGCATATAAAGTGAAAATCAAATCTTTATTTTTTTTACATCCATTTGTTTGAAGTGATTATTTCCTTTAACTTAAATAAAATGTTACTAATATTCTATGACTCTCCATACAGGGAGAAGCTAAACTCTAGATAAAAAGTACCTATGTATGTAACATTATATCGTAACACCCATCCCCCATCCCACGCGTTGGATAAAATGTCCCAACAAAAAGACTTGATAGATGGACAATACGCCCCGACAGAAAGACTTGATGGACAGACATTTAGGCATGCATCGTCACCTATCCCGTCGTCGGGAAAATGTGGAGTGTCGACAGGTTTTCAAAATCATATTTTGGAATGGACAAAAAACCCAAAACGTGGCCATTTCAAATCATAATTTGGAAATAAAATAAACAATCCCACAGCGTCACCATTTTGGTCACCATTTTCAACATTCACATTTTGTAGGTTGCTAGAAAGTACGGAAAGGAGTTGCAAGTGTTCGGACCGAAGCAGAGCAGCCACTCTCCATACCAAAATGCATTTGATATGTGCGAGTAGCTAGCTAGCTAGCAAGTATGTATATCCGTCAGAAATATATGTCATTTTGCCATTCTGCCTAGGAACTGTGAAGAAATGAATGACTATTCATTGCAAAGATGGGTTTTCATTGATGGGAAAACAAAGGGTTTTCCTTGGGAAAAGGGGTTTTCATTTGTAATGCAAAGTTGTTTATGTGTTTTTGTGTTGAGGGTTTTTTAATTTTGGTTTCCTCCCATTTATTGGTTTTGAAATTTTTCCATTTGAACTCACAATACAAAACTTTAAGAGGAAGCCGAATGAAGTAACTGACAACCCATTGTGGAAATATGAGTGAAATAACTAAATAACATTTAGAGAAACTAGAAACCATGCAAAATATATAACAAGGTTGGAAAATGCAATGTGGGTTCTACAATGAAATGATATATTTTGAAAACCACATAAAGCCCATAGCGTCGCCATTTTTAACATTCTCATTTTGAAGGTTGTAGGGTTTGGAGGGGTTCAGAGTCTGAAGCAGAGTGACCATTCTCTCCTACCATAATGCATTTGAGAGGCGCAGGCAGCTAGCTAGTAGGTATGTATATTTTCCAAAAATATATGCCATTTTGCCATTCTGCCTAGGGACTGTGAAGAATTGAATGGTTATTCATTGTGAAGATGGGTTTTCATTGATGGGAAAATAAGGGTTTTCATTTTCCCTCAGTCTCTAGAGGGTTTTACAACATTGTGTGGGTTGGAGGTTTCATAAATTATGTACTCATATCCCACCATGTTTTCCAACCTGCAATCATACTATGCATGTATATTTAGATCATATTAAGAAATTGAAATGCAATTTTTACTCTGTGTAAGACTTGTTATAAATTTTGAAGTTGCCTTTCATTACATTCGTACTGTCTAAATAACAAAAGCTTTTCAAGACATTCATATTGTTCTGTAAAATTCTAGGTTGGAAAACACTGAGTGTTATAAAACCTACAACTCACATAATGTTACATACATAGGTGCTTTTTTCCCAACTTCTGAACACCTTCAAATATTTGCAAATGTTTATTTTCTAATCTCTCAATAGCTCTCAACAACATTAATTAATCTACTTTTCTTTTGATGATAAAATATTCTTCTTATCTCTTAATTCCTCTTCTAAGTGATTAAGTGTAGTATTGTGTTGTGTTGCTTCAGTTTCAGGACTTCAACTAGTCCTAACAACTTAGAGTGGCCCTCTTACCTATATTTGAGTCTACTAGAGAGTTTAAACATTACAAATCCCAACATAACTCTCCCATAGGTGACCCACAATTTATGGTAATGACAAGATCACAACATAAGAGAATCATGGAGAAAACCAAAGTCACATCCACCACTAGTGATACCAACCCTCAAGAGTTTGATCCAAGGAGTCATTCTACCCCTTCACAACAACCCCAAGATCTAGTGGGACCCTTTGAGGTAGAAGTCATTACAAACAATCCATTTGAGCTTACTAAAGAGGAAATCCTTGAGTATAAGAAAGAGCATCAAGCCTTAGAAAAAATGACTTCACTTCCCCTATCTTTTTTAGCACAAACATTAACACAAGGCTTGACTCCATCCATGATTCCATTTACTTCATCACTAGGGCCAAGTCAAAAACAAACTCCTAGTCTTGCAAGTAGCCTTGCTAAGGACTTTGGTCACACTCTTCCTTTGGCAAGCGACACACTTGTGGGTATCTTAGACACTAATTCACCCCAAAACATCACTTGGACACCTACATTTGGTGCTCCTTCTATTCCTGAGCACCCCTACATCCACATAAACCACTTACACTTCATAACTCCACAACAACCTTGACATTCTGAGGGAAACCATCCTTGTCCATCCCCACAAGTACCACAAGTGTGCCCAATGTCACGCGAGGTAGTGTTGACCAAGTGTCTCAAATAGACCAACAAGGGTATATCAACACCCTTATGCAAAATCAACCCTTAACACAATAAGGGACATATTTATCCAACCACCACATTGGTTCATCCATACCATTGGTTTCAAAAAACACATCCATCCCCTCCATCACCAACCCAAATCAAAACAACACCTTGGTCACAAACCCCATCAACCAAGGTAATACCTTGGTTCCACCTCAAATACAACTAGGGAACCCTTTCAATCAATTGTAAGGTATGAATGCGCCATTGCCATCACAATACCAAATTGCACCATCATCATCTTTCCCTTTGGTCCTCCACGCCATGCAAAATCAAATGGGACCTCAATCTTACATTCCTCCATCCCAACCCACTAACCTACAAGGAATGTTAAACCAAGGCAACCCCCAACATCTCATCAACAACCCACAACCCACTCAAACCATGAACACCCAAAACTCATCGTAGATGTCCCAACAACCAAACGATCCTACATTGCAAACACATGCCTTAGCTTTACAACAAGCACAACATGATTATTAGCAAGCCGTCCAACAAAAACAAGCCCAACAAGTACCCCTAGTGGCCCAACAACAATAGAAAGCAACCCTAGTAGAACAACAACAACAACAGTAACAACAAGCAGTCCTACCAGGAAAACAACAACAACAACAACAAGCAGCCTTAGCAGCACAACAAAAAAACAAGCCCAGTAAGCAGCATTAGCAGCACAACAACAACAAGAAGCCCAACAAGAAGTCTTAGTAGCACAACAACAACAACAAGCCCAACAAGTAGCGCTAGTGGTGCAACAACAACAACATGCCCAACAACACACCTTTCACCAAGCATTCATTACATCTTTTCTTGTAAGGAATTCATCTCTCTTACTCATCATGCCACAAAAGATGGGATCATTAAGGTGTCTATCCATTATTGCATTGACACTCACGTCCATGAGCAAAAGGCTTTCAATATAGCTCCTACATTATGCAGATAGATTAGGGGTGAGCATGGAACACCTATCTCTACTTGTGTCACCAATGCCATAGCAAAATTCACCAGTGGCATCAATGTGAAACATTTCTTTGTAGAGCAGATAGGCAACATTAGGTCTACCGTGCATAACCTTTGCAATAAAGTGGCATTGATAACCTCGCTTTTTAATAAACCTTTTTTTCTTTTCTTTTTTGTGGTTAGACCAATTTTTGTGGTCTTCAGAATCGTATCCACACCAGTAGTTGTAAAGAAAGCATCATCTCATCATCTTCAAGCAAGAGAGAGTAAAATATCATTAGACCATACACATGAATGTTGAAAGGTACAAACCTATGCCACATAATTGTTTTGCCATAATTTTTGTCATTGACGGGATCTATGATGGTATACTCTCTTTTTTTGTGCACTAAAATGAAGTTTCAAAAGGTCTTCAACCAAAATTTCACCACAAATGAAATCATCAAGTCTGCTACAAGGAATTGTTGTGACAAGGTCAAGGACCCCATCCTCATCGATGGCAATAAGAGTCCAATGCAAATCGCAAGAGGAAAAAGGAGATCCTCCATCCCGTACATCTTGCACCTCCAGATCATCTTCCTTCTTCCTTTTCAAATCTCTCCCCATTCTTGGCAAGGTAGGAATTGGATGAACATTTAAAATTAGGGTGGATTGTGTCAAGAAAAAAAAAGAAATTATTCATTGAATGTAAATAAAATGTGCTTGCATTGCTGCCACCAACGTGAAACCAATAGGAGGTTGTCGACTTCAATTGAGGAAAATTAAAGCTGATAGCAAGCTACACATAATATATAAAACAAACATGGGTTGGCAATCAAAGTGTGTAGCTCAACGTACAAGTGGACATAGACAACAACGACACAATCACAAGTGTACATGGACATTCAAGGATGATGGATTTTAGGTGTGCCACACAAACTTGTTTTACTTGAAGAGGAATGTTGTGAAAACCAACCATTGTTTTCAAAAACTTGTGTTGTTTGAGCAAGAACATGATGAGTGGTTCAACCTGCAACTTTGTGTGTGGTGTACAAGTGTAACATGCATGACAGTATGTAATTACTTCTACAATTGCAACAACAAATGTATTATTTTGGGAAGATACGTCGGTTGTGGTGCATGTGTATGTGTTAATGGAGAGGAAAGGTTAGAGGGCAACCAAAACCTTTTATGACAACCATTTATGTAAAAAATGTGCATCCATTGCTGCCAATAATGCCAAAATGATAACACATTTGTTGCATTTGTTGACAAAATAACGAATCAGTAATGTAGATAATGAGGAAAGTCAAAAATGTGTAAAATGTCCTATCAACCATGATGTAAGCCAATGTAGGTTGGAAAGCACAATGTGTAGTTCAACCTTCGAGTGAACATAAAGACCACAAGTAAATTTGCAACCCCACATGTAAATATAACTAAGACTTTAGAGTATATGGGGTGCACAAACCTCTTTTACCTGAAGAGCATGTTGTGATATTCAACCTTCCATTTGGGGTGACTTAACATGAGTAGAAAAAGCACATCTGACAATTCATGAAATAAAAAAGTGAAGGTTGAACCACATGATGAGTGGTTCAACCTACAACTTTGTATGTAGCATATGAGTGTAACGTGTATAACAATATGTAATTGCTTCTACAATTGCAACAACATATGCATTATTTTGGGAAGATAAGTTGGTTGTGGTGCATGTGTATGTGTTAATGGAGAGGAAATGTTAGAGGGCAACCAAAACCTTTTATGTAAAAAAATGTGCATCCATTGTTGCCAACAACGTCAAAATGATAACACGTTTGTTGCATCTATTGAAAAAATAATGAATCAGTAATGGAGAGAATAAGGAAAAGGAAAAAAGGTGTAAAATGTCCTATCAACCATGATGTAAGCCAATGTAGGTTGGAAAACACAATGTGTTGTTGAACCTCCAAGCGAACATAAAAAACCGCAAGTAAATTCGCAACCCTGCATGTAAATATAACTAAGACTTCAGAGTATATGTGGTGTACAAACCTCTTTTACCCGAGGAAGCATGTTGTGATATTCAACCTTCCATTTGGGGTGACTTAACATGATAATCAAAAGCACATCTAGCAATTCATGAAATAAACAAGTGAAGGTTGAACTACACGATGAGTGGTTCAACCTAAAACTTTGTATGTGGCATACGAGAGTAACACACACATAACAGTATGCAATCACTTCTACAATTACAACAATAGATGTATTATTTTGGGAAGATACATTGGTTGTGGTGCATGTGTATGTGTTAATGGAGAGGAAAGGTTAGAGGGCAACCAAAATATTTTATGACAACCTTTTATGTAAGAAAATGTGCATCCATTGCTACCAACAACACCGAAATGATAACATGTTTGTTGCATCTATTGACAAAATAATGAATCAATAATGGAGAGAATAAGGAAAGGAAATTCCTATCAACCATGATGTAAGTTGATGCAGGTTGGAAAATATAGTGTGTAGTTGAACCTCCAAGCGGACATAAAGACCACAAGTAAATTTGCAACCTCATATGTAAATATAGCTAAGATTTCAAAGTATATGGGATGTACAAACCTTTTTTATATGAGGAGGAATGTTGTGATATTCAACCTTATATTTGGGGTGACTTAACATGAGCAACAAAAGCACATTTGGCAATTCATGAAATAAACAAGTGAAGGTTGAACCACACAATGAGTGGTTCAACCTACAACTTTATATGTGGCGTATGAGTGTAATGTGCATAACAATATGTAATTACTTCTACAATTGCAATAACAGATGTATTATTTTGGGAAGATACGTTGGTTGTGGTGTGTGTGTATGTGTTAATGGAGATAAAAGGTTAGAGTGCAACCAAAATTTTTTATGACAACCTTGTATATAAAAAAATGTGCATCCATTACTGCTAGCAACACCAAAATGATAACATGTTTGTTGCATCTGTTGACAAAATGATGAATCAGTAATGGAGAGAATGAGGAAAGGTAGAAAGGTGTAAAATTTCCTATCAAACATGATGTAAGCTAATGCAGGTTGGAAAACATAGTGTGTAGTTGAACCTCCAAGCAGACATAAAGATCGTAAGTAAATTCGCAACCCCACATGTAAATATAACTAAGATTTTAGAGTATATGGGGTGTGCATACCTCTTTTACCTAAGGAGGCATATTGTGATATTCAGCCTTCCATTTGGGGTGACTTAACATGAGCAACAAAAGCACATTAGGAAATTCATGAAATAAACAAGTGAAGGTTGAACCACATGATGAGTGGTTCAACTTGCAACTTTGTATGTGGCATATGAGTGCAACGTGCATAAAAATATGTAATTAATTCTACAATTGCAACAATAGATGTATTATTTTGGGAATATACGTTGGTTGTGGTGCGTGTGTATGTGTTAATGGAGAGGAAAGGTTAGAGGGCAACCAAAACCTTTTATGACAAACTTTTATGTAAAAAAATGTGCATCCATTGTTGCCAACAATGCCAAAATAATAACACGTTTTTTTGCATCTGTTGATAAAATAATGAATCAGTAATGGAGTGACTCAGGAAAGGAATAAATGTGTAAATTTTCCTATCAACCATGATGTCAACCAATGCAGGTTGGAAAACACAGTGTCTAGTTGAACCTCCAAGCAGACATAAAGACCACAAGTAAAATCACAACCTCGCATGAAAAAAAACTAAGACCTCATAGTATATGTGTCACGACCCCTATTTTTTAATAATTAATTTATAATTCAATATTACTATGATTGTTGACCAAACTTTGACTCATGTGCATAACAGGAATATACTCTCGATAGGAATAGGTGTTTAGCCGACTGGTGGCGACTTGTGGTGAAATAAATTTGCACACACAAACACTTAGAAATCATATAGTTACATTGCATTGCATTTTATCATTTCATGAATAATATTATGTTGATGAATTGATTTATTGCTCTTAATAGAAGTATCTTCATAATATTTGGTAGTGGCAAATGCAATGATTTGTTTATTAAAAATTGAATTATCCTTCAATTAGAATAAAATAGACTTAGAATATATATATATATATGTAATTTCTTTTAGTGAATTCTTTGTGAAAGAAAATGATTTCTCTCTTAAAATAGATTACATATTTATTGTTTTATAGTGAATTAAAAAGAATAAAATAAATGGATATTTGTTTTATTATTTTGTGATAATATTAACTCATGTTAAAATAAATCTCTTTTATCAAGATAATGACAAATTAAAAAAAGAAATAGAAAAAGAAAGCAAAAGTAGAATGAAAGCAAAGATAAAGAAAAAGAAAACAAAAATAAAAGCAAAAATCTAAGAAATAGAAAAATATAGAAACAAACTATATTAAAAGAGAAGAGAACCAAGAGAAAAGGGAGATACAACGTTCGAGAGAAGGGGGAAAGAGGAGGAACCGATAGATAGGAAAGGGAAGAGAAGGTCATTCGAAAGGTGATGCTGGAGAAGATTTCAAGGTTTAAGGGAAAGAATTCATAGGTATGCTTTGTTCATTTTGTTTCATAGCACATCAATATCTTTTACAGTTAGATTGATATATGTATGGCTTCTGGATCAATCAAGTCTCTATTTATTAAGCATCACTGTAAATGGTTAAGAGCATTTTCTATTTGAACTCTGAGTAGAATCGTTCATTGTTTTCCTACTTTAAGAATTGCATAGATCTAGGAACATGTATGAAGGGTCGATGATGTTGCCAATTCTCTAATCTCGAGTGCACCCCGTGGTTTTATTTCTCTACTTTAGTAAACCAATATATTACAGTCTTCCTGCCTGATCAATCAACTTTTCTAATTTTATTCATGCATTCTGTTTAATCTCCACACCTTAGTCAGTATTAGAGACTCATTCAAATGTAAATGCTATGTCTAGATTAGACCATCATCCATGAATTCAAAAACCAAATTGTGTCTAATATTATTCCTTTTATCTTGAAAAGAAGATTGTAAATGAAGAACTCAAATGTGATATGTATATTGTGATCTTCAAAGTCTATGTTGTTCTGATACGAAAAAAAAAAAAAAAAACAAATCTGTGCCTTTATATTCTCTACCAATTTGTTTGTCGTTTCTTAGCCATCTTCTCATATAATCCTTCACTCAAGTCTAGTAGATCGCTATAATGGTTCTTCTTGCTTACTTTTGAAACTCCTTATCAATTCTAGAAGATATAGGTTTCCATTTAAAGATCTAAGAGGTGGCATAGTAGGTTTGAGGCTGCATAAAAGACAAAGAGGATCTTGAGGAGCTACGTAGATAATGATGGGTTGTCTAGGAATTATTATTTTCACCTGCGTCTTTCTCCTCTCAGATTCACATCTTCTTCCCTTGTATTCGTTGCCTCCTCATGTCCATTGTGGCTTTCTATAAGATTCCCGCTGAGCTAATGTCGCGGCTCCTTGCTTCTCTTTTAATTGCAAACTCTTTACACTTGCCATTGGCTGCATTCAACCTCATGTGTTGAGTAATTCTTCTTTATTTTCTGCACAGGATGCAACCCACCTCCCCAAACTTCTCACATACTATTATCACTTCTCATATATTAGTAAGTGATATTTTTAGTTTCGATATTGCAAAATACAAGATATGGTATTTCCTACCGCTTAGGGGTTTGCAATGCTTGAAGAAGGATGAAGACTATGATGGTTTGACGACCGATTCTACAAGAAAATGGTTTTGTGGTTATACAAAAAGTTAGAGGTTTCAATGGTGAGCTTATTGGTAACTCATTTCCTTATTTGCTATGGTATTTGGTTTACTCGGAAATGGTATCCATGTTGAATTTGTGGTTTTCAGATTTCATGGTTATGATCTTTTGCATTGATATTTGTTTAGTTCTCTTTCAAATTTGTGTTGTAAGATGTACAAAGAGTAAAATTTCTATTATTTTATTAATGCATTACCATGTATAGCATTTGACTTACCTTGTTTCTCAAGAGCACGAGATCAAATTGTGGTTTGTTATTTGAGTCGACACAAGGGCTCAGGTTTTTGTTGAAGACCTTTCATAGGCAGTGCATATAGTATGGTTTTATGCTTCTATGTATACACATATAGTGTATTGTGTGTTGACATTATACTTGAGTCTCATTGTTGAGTTAGTTGGTATGTGGTGTTATCTATACGGGGCTATATTGTGTTTATTGTGTCATCCATTTAAAGATAGTTTCAAAGGAAAAATAACTTGTGTTAAAAGGAAATCACATCTAGTGGCTCAGACAGGCAGTTATATTATCAGTTTGAAAGTTTCATTATGGATAGATGGTAGCTTGATATGAAACATAGATTGTTTTTTTAAAAAGTGATTTCACATTGTTATGAGTTCGATGATTTTACAAAAAGAATATCATGTTGAATATATAATCGGATTTCTGCAATGAAGTTTTGCAAGCAATGCACAAAACAAATTGTATGAACTAATATAATTTATCTTTTAAAGATTCCAGTTCCTATGAATCTTTAGGATATGAAAGGTGTTAGTATTGAGTAAAATGTTACGTAGATAATTAGAGTGATCTTCTGTAATTGATTGCTTTATTATTCAGAAATGTGTAATGAAGTTGTAAATGGTCATGTCAATGAGATTGTATGATCATTGCCAGTGAGGCATTTCATTAAGCTAGTGAGGCAATTTATATGAGTGGTTTTTCATCCCTACGAAGGTTTTCCACATGAAAATCACTATGTTATGGTTCTTTTGTGGATGCATTTATGATCTTGTCGTTTCCTTAATTTGCATTTCAACATTTGTATCTACATGTATTGCTGACATGATATTCTTGTGTGAGCCTACTTGGCTAAATCTTGTGAAGGCACGACCTTGTTTTGATATACTTTGATTCATTGATGTATGTAATCCCATTTGAATATAATGATGAAAGTTATTTAATTATTCCTCTTTTTCCACACCATTTTATAATTATTTTATTCTATTTAATTATTTTGGGAATTGAATTGCTTATCAAAGGTTATTTTTAGTAAGTGAGATTTATGGACCTTACATTTGGTATCAGAGCATTTCAGGTTCAACACTCAAGCCTCGACTCTTCTACACTTAGGTTGCATTATAGAACGTGAACCTATTATATTGAATAGAGAACCCTAGTTATGGGCCAAAATTCTTTTGATGAGTTAGACTCCTAGTGATTCTTAGGTGGTTAGTGGGAACCGAGTAGACGTAGTTTGATCATTCTGAGAACTCTAGAGGTGTGAGACCTCTTCGCCTTAATTGTGTTTTCATAGGACACTTTGCAGGAATGATGGATTGGAGAATTAAAAGGGCGAATAATGAGGTAAGTTGAATGGATATACCTTAGCCGATAGGGATAAGATATGGTGATAACCCATGAATGATGTTGTGGAAATAAAAGTGAATTAATAAGAGAAATATATTTAGAAGAGAGATCTCCTTGATGACTTAAAGGATAAATGAGTTGAAAGATACAAGGAAAGGAGAAACGATGAAATTTTGATAAGAGGAAGAAGGAAAATCATCTATGAAGTAAATAAGTGGATAATAACAGATAAATATTGGTTGAGCCTTCTCAAAGGTAGGAAACCTAAGAGGGATGTTTAAAGTCAAGAATGTTTGTAACAGTACTAGGCTTTGGGCAAGTTGATTGTTGAGCAACTCCTTACTCTTTCAGGATATGGATCTAGTAGAATCCATGAGATATTTGAAGAACGCAAAGTTGAGATGCCTTAAGGGCCTTCATTAATAAGGATGATCAAATAAGTTTTCTCGATTTGTCTTACAGACAAGGTAGGAATGATTGATGTGGGAATCATGTATGCTTTATTGTTATTAGTGAGAAGTACTTATACATATGTAATATATGAGAATGATACTTTTCTTGTGCAAAGCAATGCACTTCTCATGATTTGTGCAAATGACACATTTGTACGAGTGATTGTATTCATATTATAGAAAAATTATTGCCTTAAATGAACTTATCATATTTATTATATTTATAATTTAACAAGAAATGTTCACTATACTTATACTAATGTGAGTGATGCATATTTCATATGATTGTTGTCCTTGTGTGAGAGATGCACTTACCATATTTATTGTACGTAAAATTGAATGAGGAATGTTCATCGTATGGGATGCATATATCATATTTTGTGCAAGTGAGGCACTACAAGTAAATTATGTATTTACACCCTATGTGAGTTATGCACCATGGATTCATGCATTCTTGTTTGTTAATTATTCATTCTATGTGCACTTGTGCGTGTTACGCACTATCATATCATCTGGTCCTTATTTTATGCAATTTGATATAGATTATTCTTGTTGAATGTGTTGTGTGTGATAAGCTTTAAGCTTACCTTCCAGGATAGGATGTCGAATGTGGGCTAATAGAGAAAGTGATTTTTTCAAGATCAACCAAATTTTGTATTTATGCTTTGGCCAAAGCTATACTATACCATTGAAATAGATGGATAATGAATGCCTAGTTTTCTATATTATATGTTTCTTTGCCACATCCTGTATGCAATAAATATGATCATTCTAGTATAGAGTGCATATAAGGCATTATGCATGCATCAAGAGTTTCCCTCCTACCCAATTGTTATAGGTTTCTAGGTGCCTCATGCAGGACCAGGTGTTCTTTGAGTTAGAAAGAATCCTGGGGAAGTGTTGTTCTTCATGATTCGGTGGGAAAAGCACCTTAACCATGCTCTTGACCTTCAACTTGCGAAAGACCACTAGGTTATGGTAGTTGAAGATTGATTAAATATTTGATTTTCTTTATGTAATTCAGAAGATGGATATGTATCATTGTATGGCTTGTTTAGTCAATTGATGTAATTTCACTTCTCTTTGATGCACTCTTTTTGCATTTGTAAAATAGTAAAGGATTATACATATACATTTATGAATATCTTTATTAATAGAAAGTTACTTTTTCCATTTATAGATTGAGATTTACTTTTTGTTGTGAAATTTAGTAAATGGTTGAATCAGTATTGAGCTCATGATGATCTTCTTGACATCTGGTCTTCTGGGTTGCTATTGTAATCAACTTGAACCTTTTATTTTAGTATTAATGACCTTTTTGTGAGGATAATCTTCAATAATGTAGTGTTGAAACCTTGTCGATATTTGTATATTTAAAATTGATCTTTGATGATCTTCTTATCTTTGATGTTTTTGATCATGTTGATGATCTTTTGTATGTCGTTAACTTGTTGATCTTCTTATCTTTTATGTTGTTGATCAAGATGAAGACCTTGTTGTAATTCGTTTGACATTTTCAGTTTGTTGAGACTTTTCTTTTTGTTTAGTGTTTTAATTTGCTAATGATGATAACAAGTAGTATGGGATGCTTGTTTTTCATCATAAAGGAAATTGTTTAGACATCTCATGTGAGTAGGCATGTTGAAAAAATGAACATAATTGTTGTCTTTCTATCGGTAAATGTCTTGGAATATGATAAAATTTTGAATAAGATATAAAATATTGTATAAAAGAAATGAATTAGTTTGCATGCTTTTATTAGTTAAGGTGAGTAGAGTGAAATTGATGAAGCCATTACGTGCTAATGAGGTGTGAAAGTGTATGAATGCTAGCCACAAGAATTTTTGTTGTTATGCATAGATAGGTGCTTGAAGTAAACAATATCTTTGTCAGGTGGGTTGATTTCGACATTGAGGTAAAACAAAATTAAAGAGGTATGAAATTTTTATCTTTAGTTAAGTTGATCATTGAGACGATGATTCTTTAAGGGGGGAAGGATGTCATGACCCCTATTTTTTAATAATTAATTTATGATTCAATATTACTATGATAATTGACCAAACTTTGACTCATGTGCGTAACAAGAATATACTCTTGGTAGGAATATGTGTCTAGCTGACTGGTGGTGACTTGTGGTGAAAGAAATATGCACACACAAACACTTAGAAATCATATAGTTGTATTGCATTGAATTTTATCATTTCATGAATAATCTTATGTTGATGAATTGATTTATTGCTCTTAATAGAAGTATCTTCATATGAATTGGTAGTCGCAAATGCAATTTCTTTTAGTGAATTCTTTGTGAAAGAAAATGATTTCCATCTTAAAATAGATTACATATTTATTGTTTTATACTATATTAAAAAGAATAAAATAAATGGATATTTGTTTTATTATTTTATGATAATATTAACTCATGTTAAAATAAATCTCTTTTATCGAGATAATGACAAATTAAAAAAAGAAATAGAAAAAGAAAGAAAAATTGGAATGAAAGCAAAGATAAAGAAAAATAAAACAAAAGGATAAAATAAAAACAAAAATAAAAGAAAAAATCTAAGAAATAGAAAAATATAGAAACAAACTATATTAAAAGAGAAGAGAACCAAGAGAAAGGTAGATACAACGTTCGAGAGAAGGGGGAAAGAGGAGGCAACGAAAAATAAGAAAGGGAAGAGAAGGTCATTTGAAAGGTGACGTTGGAGAAGATTTCAAGGTTCAAGGGAAAGAATTCATAGGTATACTTTGTTCATTTTGTTTCAGAACACATTGATATATGCATGGCTTCTAGATCAATCAAGTCTCTATTTATTAAGCATCACTGTAAATGGTTAAGAGCATTTTCTATTTAAACTCTGAGTAGAATCGTTCATTATTTTCCTACCTTAAGAATTGCATAGATCTAGGAACGTGTATGCAGGGTTGATGATGTTGTTGATTCTCTGATCTTGAGTGTACCCAGTGGTTTTATTTCTCTACTTTAGTAAACCAATATAGTATAGTCTTCTTGTCTGATCAATCGAATTTTCTAATTTTATTCATGCATTCTGTTTAATCCTCACACCTTAGTCGGTATTAGATACTTGTTCAAATGTAAATGCTATGTCTAGATCAAAACAACGTCCATGAATTCAAAAACCAAGTTGTGTCTAATATTATTCTTTTATCTGGAAAAGAAGATTGTAAATGTAGAACTCGAATGTGACCTGTATATTGTGATCTTCAAAGTCTATGTTGTTTTGATTTGAAAAAAGAAAAAAGTAACAAATTTGTGCCATTATATTCTCTACCAATTTGTTTATCGTTTCTTAGCCATCTTCTCACATAATCCTTCACTCAAGTCTAGTAGATCGCTATAATGGTTCTTCCTGCTTACTTTTGAAACTCCTTATCGATTATGGAAGATCTAGGTTTCCATTTAAAGATCTAAGAGGTGGAAGAGTAGGTTTGAGGCTACATAGAAGACAAAGAGGATGCTGAGGAGCTACATAGATAATGATGGGATGCTTGGGAATTATTATTTTCACCTGCGTCTTTCTCCTCTTGGCTTCACATCTTCTTCCCTTGTATTTGCTATCTCCTCAAGTTGATCGTGGCATTCTATAAGATTCCTACCGAGCTAATGCCATGGCTCCTTGCTTCTCTTTCAACTGCAAAATATTTATACTTGCTATTGGCTGCATTCAACCTCTCGTGTTGCATAATTCTTCTTTATTTTTTGCACAGGATGCAACCCACCTCCCCAAACTTCTCACATACTATTACACTTCTCACATATTAGTAAGTGATATTTTTAGTTTCGATATTGCAAAATACAAGATATGGTATTTGCTGCCACTTGGGGGTTTACGATGCTTGAAGAAGGATGAAGACTATGGTGGTTTGACGACTGATTCTATAGGAAAATGGTTTTGTGGTTATACAGACAGTTAGAGGTTTCAATGGCGAGCTTATTGGTAACTCATTTCCTTATTTGTTGTGGTATTTGGTTTACCCAGAAATGGTATTCATGTTGAATTTGTGGTTTTTAGATTTGATGGTTATAATCTTTTGCATTGATATTTTTTTAGTTCTCTGTCAAATTTGTGTTGTAAGATACAAAGAGTAAAATGTCTATTGTTTTATTAATGCATTACCATGTATAGCATTTGACTTACCCTGTTTCTCAAGAGCACAAGATCAAACCGTGGTTTGTTATTTGAGTCGACACAAGGGTTCAAGTTTTTGTTAAAGACCTTTCACAGGCTGTGCATATAGTATGGTTTTATGCTTTTATGTATACACATATAGTGTATTGTGTGTCGACATTATACTCAAGTCTCATTGTTGAGTTAGTTGGTATGTGGTGTTATCTATACAGGGTTGTATTGTGTTTATTGTATCATCCATTTAAAGATAGTTTCAAAGGTAGAATAACTTGTGTTAAAAGGAAATCACATCTAGTGGCTCAGACAGGCAGTTATATTATTAGTTTGAAAGTTTCATTGTGGATAGATGGCAACTTGATATGAAACATAGATTGTTTTTTTTTAAATAGTGATTTCACGTTGTTATGAGTTCGGTGCTTTTACATAAAGAATATCATGTTGAATATATAATCAAATTTCTATAATGAAGTTTCGCAAGCAATGTGCAAAATAGATTGTATGAACTAATACAATTTATCTTTTAAAGATTCCAGTTCCTATGAATCTTTAGGATATGAAAGGTGTTAGTATTGAGGAGTAAAATGTTATGTAGAGAATCAAAATGATCTTATGTAGTTGATTGCTTTATTATGGCAGAAATGTGTAACATTTGAAGTTGTAAACTTTTGGTCATGTCAATGAGACAATATGATCATTGCTAGTGAGGCACCTTGTAGCCAGTGAAGCATTTCATTAAGCCAATGAGGAAATTTATACGAGTGTTTTTTCATCCCTACGAGGGTTTTCCACTCATGAAAATCACTATGTTATGGTTCTTTTGTGGATGCATTTAGGATCTTGTCATTTCCTTAATTTGCATTACAACATTTGTATTTACATGTATTGTTGATATGATATTCTTATGCGAGCCTACTTGGCTAAATCTTGTGAAGGCACGACCTTGTTTTGATATACTTTGATTCATTGATGTATGTAATCCCATTTGAATATAATGATGCAAGCTATTTAATTATTCCTATTTTTCTGTACCATTTTATAATTATTTTATTCTATTTAATTATTTTGGGAATTGAATTGCTTATTGAAGGTTATTTTTAGTAAGTGAGATTTACGGACCTTACAATATGGGGTGCACAAACCTATTTTACCTCAAACATGTTGTGATATCAAGCCTTCCATTTGGGTGACTTACATTACTAGCAAAAGCATATATGACAATTCACGAACTAAAAAATGCAAGTTGAACAACACAATGAGAAGTCCAACCTGCAACTTTGTATGTTGCCTATAAGTGTAACATGAACAATAATATGTAATTATTCCTATGGCTACTAGCAATGTCAAAAGAAAAAAACTTCTTCTTTACATATGCTGATAAAATAATGAATAGGTAAAGGAGTGAATGAACATAGGCTAAAACACATTATTTTTTTGTGCATTTATTTGTGAAACATATGAAGAATTCAAAAAGCAATTTTAACTATAAACCACAATTGCAATAAATTGTGAAGCTCACTTGTATTGAAAACCATAGTGAATGAGATAGATACTGTGTTGAATTCAGAGATTATTTATGCTCTTGATAAATTGATGAAGAAACATGTGTACTATGTGCAAAGGTGAAGAGACAATACAAATTTGGAGGTAGTAGATTCTATAATATATGAAATAAAAAAGGAATCTGCTCTAAAAAAACTTGAAAAGAAGGAGATCAAACTTAATGAGATAGATATTGTTTTAACTAAAGAGATTCTTCCCATTCTTGAGAAGTTGAGGAAGGAGCACGTGCAGTATGTGCAATGGGAAAATCACAATGCAAAAGTGGATAAACTCGAGAGATTTTGTATTGCATATGAATTTTTTTGAGCAAAGAAAGTGAAAGATGATGCTATAACTGGATTTCAACTAGTGAAGTCAAAAATTTGTGAACATAAAACTAACTCAGCACCCCAAACTCTCCACCCTTCAGCTTACAACAAGCAGAATTATATAAAACATAACCCACAGTGTTTTCCAACTTGCCTATAGTTTATTGATTTGGGGAAGTTGAAACACAATTTTTAGTTTACTTGAGACTTGTTATATATTTTGAAGATGTGCCTTTCATTACATTCGTATAGTGTAAACAACAAAAGGTTTTCATTATGTAATCATATTGTCTGTATAATCAGAGGTTGGAAAACACAGGGCATTAAGAAACCTGCAACCTACATAGTGTTGTAAAACCCTTTATATATAAGAACCCAATTGGTTGGTCACCCCTCAGCTAAATATGGTTAGTTTTCTGTATCCCCTGGTTGCAAATCCTCCCCAAATTCTCCACCCTTTAGCTTTGTACAAGCACAAAAAACTAACTCACAATCCACTATGCTTTCCTACTTGCCTATATTTTAATGATATGAGGAAATCCAAATGCAATTCATACTGTAAGTAATAGTTTTGGTAAATTTTTAAGGTGCCTTTTCTTACATTCATACTGTAAGGTTTCCATTACAATCATTTTGTCTATTTATAATTCAAGGTTGGAAAACACTGGGTGTTAACGAACTTGAGATCTTCTCAATGCTTTAGGAGGCAATGGGTACTAGAATGTATGAAATGCATAAGGAAACATCCATAAAAACACTTGAAAAGAAGCATACCAAAGTGTATGAGATAAATAATGTATTGATTGAAGATATTCTTCCTGCTCTTGAGAAGTTGAGGAAGGAGCATGTGAAGTATGTGTAATGGGAAAATGACAATGCAAAATTGGAGGCAGTAGGTACTAGAATGTATGAAATAACAAAGGAATTTGTTGTAGAAATACTTGAAAAGAAGTAGACCAAAGTGAATGAGAAAAATAGTGTATTGATTGAAGAGACTTAGTGTTGTTGGGAAGTTGAGGAAGATGTGTGTGTTGTATCCACAATGGGCATATTGCAATTGAGAACTCAAGTAGCAGGTAATAGAAATTATGTAATGAAAAAGGAATTTTCTCTAAAAACACTTGAAAAGAAGCAAACCAAAGTGAATAAGATAGATAATGTATCGACTGGCGAGATTGTTCTTGCACTTGACAACTTGACGAAGGAGCATTGTGCAGTATGTGCAATGGGAAAATTCCAATGCAAAAGTGGATAAAGTCAAGAACTTTTATATTGCATATGAATTTATGCAAGAAAAGAAAGTGAGAGATGATAATATAAGTGGAGTTGAAAAAATGAAGTCAAATATTCTTCAACTTAAGAATTCCATGGAACAAATACAATTCAAAATAGATGATAATGAAAAGGAAAAATCAGATCTTAGAGCAGAAAAAGAGAATAAGTTGGCTAGAGACATGAAAACCCTATGTGAACAAGTAGACAAGTTTTGTAAATAACTTATCAAACAGAAAACATCTGCATTCTCTAATCAGAAAGACACTCTCAAAGCTGAGCAAAGAGCAGCTACAAAGCTACATAAAAGTATTGGAGACATTCAAAACTCTATTCAAGAAATGGATGGTGTTGTCGTAAGGGTTGATGAGGGAGCAATTGCTCCAAATCTTAAAGTAAAATATATGAAATAGAAGGTAGAAGCTCATGAAAAGGAATACTAGGGGTGATAACAGGTAACAACAATGGGGATGAGGAAAAATGTGTGATTGGTCAACTTGTAGATGCAAATCAATAGTTGAAACTGCTGAAATTAAAGAAAAAATAGAAACACTACAATTAACCACTTAGAAAAGGAATTAAAAGATTAAAAGAAAATTCTATCATTGAAATAAAAGGAGTTTAATTAATGTTGTTGAAGACAGAGCTGCTATCTAAAAGACGTGAAGTTGAAAAAATAAACACAACAATGGAATGGGTGATTTTCAAGACATTCATACTATTTTTTAAAATTTCATGTTGCAAAACCCTACGTGTTAAGAAGCAAGAAACCCACCATGAGACAACCCTTTACATTTAAACAAGGAGATTCAAATAACTGAAAACCTACATTATTTTTTCCAAATTACAATTATTTTGTGCACCATTTTTTTCAATCATGCAAAATTTAAACACAATAATGGAAGGTGTGATTTTCAAGACATTCATAATGTTTTGTAAAATTCCATGTTGCAAAACTATATGTGTTAAGAAGCAAGCAACCCACTGTGAGACAACCCTTTACATTTAAACAAGGAGATTCAAATAATTGAAAACCCACATCGTGTTTTCCAAATTACAAATATTTTGTGCACCTTTTTTTTTTTCAATCATGCGAAATTCAAACACAACAATGGAAGGTGTGATTTTCAAGACATTCATACTATTTTATAAAATTCCATGTTGCAAAACCCTACGTGTTAAGAAGCAAGCAACCCAAGACAACCCTTTACATTTGAACAAGGAGATTCCAATAATTGAAAACCCTCATTTTGTTTTCCAAAATATAATTATTTTGTGCACTTTTTTTTTCAATCATGCAAAATTTAAACACAACAATGGAAGGTGTGATTTTCAAGACATTCATACTATTTTGTAAAACTCCATGTTGCAAAACCCTACGTTTTAAGAAGTAAGCAACCCACCGTGAGACAACCCTTTACATTTAAACAAGGAGATTCAAATAACTAAAAACCCACATTGTGTTTCCCAAATTACAATTATTTTGTGCACTTTTTTTTTCAATCACACGAAATTTAAATGTAATTTTTATTCAAATTAAAAGTCCTTATAAATTTTGAAGGTGCCTTTCAATACATTTGCACTGTCTAAATTACAAAATATTTTCAAGAAATTCATTCTGTTTTGTAAAAATTCATGTTGATAAACCCTAGGTGTTAAGAAACAAGCAACTCATATAGTGTTGTAAAACCCTCTGCAACCCAATTGGTTAGTACCCCTCACCTCGATTTGGTCAGTTTTCTCCTCCAACTCCTCCATGTGCACTCCAAACTTTAGCTTTCAACGTACAAACTGAAAATGCACCTCGATTTGGTCAATTTTCTCCTCCAACTCCTCCACATGCACTCCAACCTTTAGCTTTCAACGTGCAGACTGGAAACACAGAGTGTTTACACCCTTCTTTATCCAAACCAAAAATGCACACGTCAGTCTGCTTCCAATTCCCGCGCTAGGAAAAAACTTTGAAAATGACAACTTTTGTCACAAGCCACCAAGCCCATTTTATCAGCTTTATTGGTCGGTAGGAGGCGAGAAAACCAACCTGACAACACCATTAACTGCTATCTGTTTCCGGCGTCGTGTTAATACCATTTCTTATATAGTATTTTTCAATTTGCTTTCCTATTGTGTTAATACCATTTCTTATATAGTATTTTTCAATTTTGATAGTTAATATTATCTATTTATAATTTTTTTATATTAATATAATCTTTTGATTGAAGACATTAAATTTCTAGAATCTATAATATTGTCAGATGGTTTTTGGAATTAAACTATGTATTTTTTTTAATATAGATTATACTCTGTAATTGTACATGATGAATTAGAGAATGTGATTTGAAAGATTGATGATGAATTATTTTACGACTTTTTGATTGTTATAGTATTCCTCTCTTAAGAAAATAATTCAAAAAAAATTAGAGGACAAAAATAATGAAAAAGCTTTTAGTCTATTGATAAAGTTGAATGACTAATAAATCCTTCAGAGATCAAATCTTTATTGAATAAAAAATCTTCAACATCATTCAAATGTAAATACGATATCAATTTACAGTTCTTTACATAGCCCTAAGATGCAATTAGGTTCGGACAAATCAATTCCCCTCTCCTTGCTATTCTAATATCCCTCATTGATTTTTTATTTTAACTTGGCTTGCTATTTCAATTTTTTTTTAGGTGGTTCTTTGTAACTGCATAATTAAAATAAATATATAAATAAAAATATTTGATAAGCAAGACCAGTTAAAAAAAACATTATAGATTGGTACATGGTTGTAGATCTACGACAATTGCAAAAAAATATTTATGCACTAAGAGTATAATTACAGAAACCAAACCTACTAAATAAAATTTGTATCCTCATTCACATCTCCTAAATTATCTTGAATTAAATTTCTACAAAAGATTTAAATTCACTAAACATTTTACTGTAAATATACCATAGAGTAGCCTAAACTGAAAATTTTCTGTAATGCATTTTCACAGGACGCTAGGATAGGCAACAAGAATGATTTTAATAAAACAATTTATTTCTCATACAAAAAAAATCTTAATGAAAATCTATTGTTGTACAATCATGCCCAGGTAGGCACAAATAATGAATAACGAATTGGAGATTGATATTTGTAGAGCATGCATGGATAATGAATAAAGAATTGAAGATCAATCTTTTTAGCATTTGAGTTGAAAATTTATATAAAAAACAATCTTTGTGATCCAAAGAAAGAATGTTTTCTGTGCAATTAGTGCAAGAAATAGGTGAGAAGCAATGCCACTAGCATGGGAATGTAGACGATTCCTTGGTCAATGGCGCTCCTTGCATCCATTCATTCATAATATTAAAAAACCACACAAATCAAGTATTGAAATAGAGAAATTTTTTTGGGGTTTATTGTTGAAATTAATTGGTTCACAGAGATTAAATATTGTTGAGTATAAGGGTTTCAATCCACCAAAATGATGAGGCCGAATCAAATCCTCAAGAAAGAGATGTTAGAAGATCCAGACACACAAAATTTAACCAAAAGATGTAATAATTTGTGCACCCAATACTAATGCTAAAATAATAGAAAATAATTACCATCGCTGGTTGGGGCAGGCGTAGGGGCTGAAACGTCCTGAGTATTGACTGCCATAATGGCAAACATGCTCAACGACACCACCATAATTGTGCTAATGAAAGCCATGTTTAGACATTTTGCAATGGTTACACAAGACAGTTACACAAGAAACGGTTTCCCATTTTCTAATAAACGTTGTTGCTTAAGCACATTATTTACGATTGTTCAATTATATAATTATATGAACCATTTTTACAAGAATGGTGAGATTTAACCAAATTACTCGAGATTTAAGGAGAAGTTTTCATGTATATACAAAAAGCTAAAACTGGATCCCATTGTAAACACCTCTTGTTGTAAAAATTAAAAAAAACAAGGATAAGATAAGATAAAATAATAAGATAATAATAATATAATAATATAATGATAAAAAATAAAAAATAGGATAAGATAATAAGATAATAGAAATATAATAATAATAATAACATTTAAAAGTGAAAAGTGATCCAACGGTTTGAGACGTTGCAGTCCTCTTGCACATCTCTTCATAAATTTTGACCATCGATCACATAAGTCAGTCGATTGAAATTATATAAAGAATAAAAAAGCGATCCAATGGCTCAAGACTCTCCATAAATTTGAACCATCAATCACATAAATCAACCGATTGAATTCATATAAAGAATGCCTTTGACAAAAAAAATATATTGAATGCCTCCTTCATGTCATTGTAAACTAAAATTTGACAAATACAAAGACTTTGAATGCACACCTAGTCAAATTGCTTAAAGTGACTTTTGTGATCACTGTTGAATAAGCTATGCTCGTTGTATCTTATGATGGAATTCTGAATTGTTTAATTCTATAAATGGAAGAAATAGATTATTTTAATAAAGAAATTGACAAAAGTTTGATTTTAAGTGTTCCTATAAGTAAAAAGTTTAGAGTATTTTTGTAACTTAGAGTACTCTACATCTTAGGAAGGGAAGACTCATTCACTCATGTACGAGCTTCTCTTCTTTTATTTTTACGTCGAAGGTGTTTATTTATTTGAGCTTTTCGAGCTCATTTGTTTGTGGACGGTGGAAAAATAAGGATAGATCTTGCAATACAGTTGAACAATTGTCAACCATTAGATTCTTTTCACTGCGAAGATAAGTTTGTTTATATAGTACTAAATGCCACCAAATTGTTGCAGACGATTGAATACAGATTATATAGAACAATCAAATATACTACAACTATAAAATTGTTGTGGCTTAGAGTACGAAATATGGCGGTAGCGATCATGTCAATGGCTTTGTTTGGTGAAATGAGTCTTTGCCGGCAGATAGATCAAGCAATCCATCTCACCCAATCTGAATTAATTGTATTTTTTTGCCCACATACTTATATATCTCATCTAACTTGCGTACATATGTATGTGATATTATCTTCATATTTTTCCTTTTCGCATGGTTTTTTATTTACACAACTCACTGCCATTGAAATCAATGAGGAGTTGCAGAGTAGTTTATCTGAGAAGAGTTTTTGATACTTCCAGTCAACAAGGTATTTCAAAACTCAAATTTTTAGCTCTCAAACATTTACACCGGATTTTGAATCCTTTATTGCTAAAGATTTTTGCTTCTCTGTAAATTCTGCTGCTATTTAGATTTAAGCTAACCTCGACATTGTCATTTCTTATATAGGTTGAAATCATGACTATCCCATTTCTTTAAGCCAACTCTGCAAGTCTCTATCCTGGGATCATGAGTAAAACAATTTGTATATTTTGTCCATAGCCATTTAGTATTCTAACATAGTGGGAACTTTTAGCTGAAAATCTGTCAAATACCGTTAAACAACAAAATTTCACCAAAAAACAAGTCTCAGAAAAATTATTGCAAGTTGTCTCATAAATAAAATCTTTCAGCAATATAAATCAAATCTTACGAAATCAAATCTTCTAGCTATATAAAATCTTTCAGCGATAAATATCAAATCTTACAAAATGAAATCTTCTAGCTATAAAATGTCAAATACATGGTAAAATGAAATGAAGAAGGGCATTTGGCCTCGTCCGCCTCTATCAACACAAAAATGGGGAGGCACCCTTCGCGTGTGCTGTCAATGGTGATGCCAGAGAAATCACAGTGCTCCCTACTCTATTGCCCAGCTTGCCAACATAGCCCGCCTAGTGCTGTTTTTATTTTAGAATTTCACAGATCATTGCTTAGAGTGAGCCTACAATCTGAGAATGCATTGGATGGATTCTAATACTTCTGTAGCATCCTGAGTTTCATTGCTTATTGACAATCGGTTCCTATTCAATTTCTGCCAACACCCCCAACTTAGATACTTAAAATTACCAGTAAGTTGAACAATTAAATTTAGTTTCTGCCAACACCCTCAACTTAGATACTTAAAATTACCAGTAAGTTGAACAGTTAAAAAAATGAAATACATAAAAGCTTCAATAGCAATTTCACTTTATATAGAACTAGAAACCAAATCTGCCTCGAGCTGCTGCTTCAATCTATTTGCATAAAATGAAAAATACCTGTAGCCTTCGACTCAACACAAGATTTTTAATCCTTCTAAACAAAAATATTGGCTACAATTTTACATTTGTTATTTTTTTTTAGTGTAGGTGACAACACCGATTTTTTTTTTACCCAATGTCAGATGCCTGGGCCTCAAATTTTAGTTTGCAACACTTGTAATCCTATGGTTTTGATGGCCCGCCTACCTTTTCTCGCTAATAAATTATTGTGTTGTCTATCTAAGTGTTAAATGAAAGTAAATTTAGTGTGAGATAGTTTATGTCCAACAATTACCGTGAAGTGAATTGCTAGCTATGCATGTGACCCAGGCTGTAATATTATCCTTTTGGATTATGTTGTATTTGACCCACTCACCAATATACAAGGTACAAGTATTCAACTACTTTGTAATTAAATGTAAATTCACCAAATGGATTTCTAAGTGTTCATGAATTATTTTGAGAGTGAAAGGTAAACAGGGAGAGCACAAAATGATAACAGATAATAAAAAATTAATGAATCTTTTAACTACTTTATAGTGTATAGGTATTAAATATTGAATCAATGGATTTCACCCAAACTTTAAAAATATGGTCTGCATTCTACTTTGGAATTGGATATTGATATGGTAAAAGTGTATATTTATACATATTTATTTATATTTAATTATTTCAAAATTTCTATTTATAGTTATGCATTTTGTGATTTATTTACATTATTAAATGTTTCTTAAAGAGTAAGTATTAATTTTGAGATAAGCTTTCTCAACTTTGATTAATATTTTGTTTTCAAATGTATTTTCCACAAATGATTCCAAATTCATTCCTTAAGCTTCAAACTCCTTGATATTATTTCATTAGACTAAAAAAACTTTCCATCTAGTCATATAGACATCTAAATTTCTATAATTTATCCAAATTCATCCCCTTTCGTCTTATTTTCGTTAATTAAGTAATACTGCTATTATTTAATTAATAATTAATTCTAAAGTTCTTCTAATCCCTAAGGTATTTAGTTAAATAATTAAATACCTTCCCCTTTCATCAAATAAATTAAATAAATATTCCATTTATTTAATTCCCTTTATGTCACATCCTCCATCTTTTATTATCTAATCCTAATCCTTCTTCTAATCTCATCATTAGGATGTGCACATGCCTAATCCTTGATTAGGATGTGTCACATCCTCCAACTTTTGCAAGTTGGCCTCTAATCTTTCTTATCCACCTAACCTTCCTCTAACCCCTCATCAACTTGTCTAATCACCCCCTTTAGTCAACTCTTCCCATCCCCCAAGGAATTTTTAATTCCTTTTGTCTTCCCAAAGTCCTTTGAGGAATTTTTAATTCCACTCTCATCTTTCAAGGAATATTAAATTCCTTTTCTCTTCCCCATGTCCTTTATGACATGTGTCCTTGGTCAACCTTATTAAAGGCCTTCCCCTTTTGGACAAGGCACTCCACTTCCCTATGTGAATTTTTAATTCACTTTTTAATCTCCCAATGCACTCAAAAGGAATTTTTAATTCCTTCACTCCTTCCCACATGTCCTCTCTTTATTCTTTATTCTTTACCCTCTCCCCATGAGGATATTTGAGGAATTTTTAATTCCTCACATGTCCTCTCACCCACATGGGGACAAGGACCTCCTTTATGAGGAGATGTTATTCCAATCCCAAGGTGCTTTTGACCCCCTCCATGTCATGTCCTATCCTTCCACCTCATGTCCACTTCACCTTTTGGGGCTATATCACATGCCACATGTCAAGATGTGAGGGCTTGTGAGTTCTCAACTCACCTTAGCCCTACATCTTGATCATTGGTGGCTCAATCTTGGCCATCCATTTCTTCTAGGAATTCTCAAAATTCCTATAAATACCCCCTCTTTTCTCTCATTTTGGGGGAGATCATTTTGCTAGCCAAACTCTTGCAATTTTATTTCTCAATCTACACTTAGCCATTTTCACATTTTCATCCATGTCCATCCATCCTCACATCATAATCTAGTTTGCATTTCTTGTGCCATCCAAGGAGCATACATATCAAAGATCGAAGGGCCAACCAAATGATCGATTCGAGACAAGGTATAAGGTTCCATTTGTTGCTTTTATCTTGTGTTGATTCCAACTTAGGCTAATCTTGAGGTGTAGGTTGTTTTGGTGTTTATTTACACT
>VDFB02083427.1:0-35029 GCA_007258455.2 Sequoia sempervirens
CAAGAGGATGAAAAATCCAAAAATGTGGTGGTGTCTGCTAGAGAGGAAGCATCTAAACTAAAACCTTGGCCGTCTCTGTTTGGAGTCAAATCTAAGGGTAAATCAATGTTCCCTCTAGTCTACAACATTTTTGAACTAGCAAAGGGTAAGTTTTCCATCTTTGTTCTGGACTTGGTCATTGATCACAATATTTCTCTAATGGATAGAGTGTTGGTAGGAAAATTTATGGGCCCTAGAACAAATATTGAAATTGTTAGGGCCTTTGTTAAAAGAAAGTGGAGAACCAATGAACTGGTTATTGTTTACGCTCTTTGTAAGGGATAATTTTATTTTGAGTTTACTTGAAAGGAAGATATTTTGGTAGTAAGGAGTGGTAGACCTTAGGTTATTAGCAAGTCATCCTTGGCTCTCAATAAATGGACATCAAATCTGGACCTTTTAGATTCAATATTTGAAAATATCCCAATGTGGGCCAGACTCCTTGGTCTCCCAATGGAATATTGGAATGAGGATATCTTCAATGGAATTTCTAATTCTTTTGGCGAGCTACTGTCAATAGAATCAATGATGGTGGCAAGGAAGAGGCTAGTGTTTTACAGAATCTGTGTGGGTGTGTCTTAGAATGCTGACCTACCATCATCTATCAAAATTCAATCAAAGTTGGGTACATGGGTTCAAGATATTGAGTTTGAATCAATTCCTTTTTCCTACTTTAAATGTAGAAAAATAGGGCACTAGGCAAAGAAAGGCCCGCTCAATGTCAGCACTATGAAGGAAAAACCCTAGCCCAAATCGAGAACAGTTTGGAAAAGGAAGCCTGAAGGGGAGGGTAAAGAGACTAAAGGAGCTAATATTGAAGACTTGGAGGGTAATTCGTCAGAGGTTATTAAGATAAACCTTGGAAATATGGAAGATGTGGGGATTTAGATTGATTTGAATCTTGGTGAGCCTCCTATGAACAAGACAAAGGTTGTTGTTGATGGTAAGATGGACAGAGAAGTTGGCTCAAAAATTGGGCAGTATGGCCTTGAGAATCTGGAGCTTCCAGATAATATACTTGAGAATGAAACAGGTTGGAAGGAGGATGGTGAGATTGGCCTGGAGGATATTTCAAGTTAGGGATCTAGTCTTCTGAATGAAGAAGTCAATCTGTCACTAGAGATTGGGGCTCCCTTCATAACCTCAATTTTTGGAGGAACATATCTCTCTAGTCAAGAGTACGCTCAAGAGCTAGATTCAATTGACTCTCAAGAAATTGTGAAGGATACCTTTGAGGACTCGAGTCATTATCAAGAGAATTCGAGTAAGAATTTGACCCTGTTTTATAATGGTCTGATGGACACCCTTCCTCTGAGTGAAAAGGGGCTCTCAGATAAGGAGTGGGAGTCAAGAAAGGAGAATGAAATTCAAGAAGAAACTGATAGAGATGATTTCACCACTTATACCAGGAAGAAGAAGAAGAAGAAGAACAAACAAATGAATACACCGAAAGGTGTCTCAACCATAACTAGAATAGTCAAGAAAGGAGATCTGGAAGATGGAATAGGGATCAAGAAAGCTATAATGAAATGGAAAATGGGATTCAAGAAAACATTCTCGAGCTTTGCAAAATTCAATCCCTTGGTAAGCTATGAAGATTATTTCATGGAATATAAGAGGGTTGAATAGCCTCCATAAATAGGATGTGTTGCACAATTTTTTTAGGGATCATAAACTAGATATTTTACTTGTTCAGGAATCCAAAATTCCTAAAGAGAAAATGGAAAAGATTAAAATGTTTAAGTTTTGTGGAGTACATGGTTATAGTTCTAAAGGTTCCTCTGGAGGAATTTTTACCTTTTGGAATTTGAACTTTATCAAAGGGGAACCTCCACTGGAGTGCACGAATCATGTGGCTACCAAATTTACCCACATCAGAGACAATTTTGGCTGGATTCTACCTAATATCTATGCTCCAAATGGGAAAAGAGCTAGAAAGAATTTTTGGCAAGAGTTGGCTGCTTTCCAAAGGAATTTTAGTAATGATAGCTGGGTTCTTATGGGAGACTACAATAGCCCTCTTCAGGAAAATGAGAAGTTCGGGGGTTCACAAGTGAACTTGGAAAGTAGAATGGATTTTTTAGACTTTATTAATAATCAGGCGTTGAGCAACCTTGAGCTGCAAGGAGCCTCTTTTACATGGAAAAATTGTAGAATTGGTAAGTATTTGATTCAAGTTAGATTAGATAGAAGTTTAATTTCTGATCAATTTTTTAAAAAATATTTTTGTTCCTTAAAAGCTCTCCCAAGGGTAGTTTCTAATCACTATCCGATTATTTTTTTGGTGGATCCTATTGAGGCTAAGAGGAATTCACCCTTTAGATTTGAACGTATGTGGCTTTCCCACCCTCAGCTCCTTGAGGAGGTGAAGAGGTGGTGGAACATATTTGTTGATGGGACTGCTATGTTTAGGGTTTCCAAGAAGCTGGGGGAAGTCAAAAATAAGATTACAAAATGGAATAAAGATACTTTTAGTAATATCTTTGGTATCAAGTCAGAATTACAATTTGAATTGAAGGAGATTCAAGATAAAATTCAGCTTGAGGGTTACATTGTTGATAAAAGGATGAAAGAAAATGAGATTTTAGTGAAGATGCATGACTTAATATCCAAAGAGGAGGAGTTTTGGAGACAAATATCTAGGGTTCAATGGCTTTCGATGGGAGATAAAAATACTAGATATTTTCACATGTCTACACTGAAACATAGGGTGGCTAATAGGATCACTCACATCAATTCTAATGGAGCCTATTTTGTGAAAGATGATGACATAAGAAGACAAGTTGTCCTTTTATTTAGTAATCTTCTTTTGGTGAGTGATGGAGTTAACCATGCTATGCAAGATTATCTTTCATAGGCTATTCCAAATCTTGTAAAAGATGAAGATAACAAAATGTTAACTGCTATTCTGTCTATGGAAGAAATCAAGAAAGTTGACTTCTCTTTTGAAGGCAATAAGGCTCCTGGACCGGATGGGTTTCCTATGTTCTTTTTTCAGTGGTTTTGGGAGATTGTTGAAGAGGATGTGGTTAATGTTGTTAAGGAGTTCTTTGGCTCAAGAAGTATCCTAAAAGAACTAAATGATACTTTACTAGTCCTCATTCCTAAATGCCTCCGAGCTTCAAAATTTAAAGCTTTTAGACTTGTAAGCATCTACAATTCCTTCTATAAAAGTATATCTAAAGTGTTGACTTCAAGGCTTCTAATTATTTTTCCTTCCCTGATTTCTCCTCAACAGAATGAATTTTTTCCTGGGAGGAAGATTCTTGATTAAATTATTTTTGTTCATGAAAATGTTAATTCTCTCACGGAGTCAAAGACTAAAGGTTTCCTTCTCAAATTGGACATTTCAAAAGCCTATGATTGTGTTGACTGGGTTTTTTTACTCAAAATCATGAAGGCATTTGGTTTCTGCAATAGAGTCCTCTAGATGGTCGGTCAACTCATTTCTACTGCTTCTATAGCTATCATGGTGAATGGATCTCCTTCACACTCCTTTAAGAATTCTAGAGGCTTAAGGTAGGGAGATCCCATCTCCCCTATTTTATTTATTATTATGGTGGAATGCCTTGGGAGGAACCTGAAAAGAATGGTTGATCAGGGATATTTAATGGGTTTGAGGCCTTCATCTAGTAATTTGGTTTGCTCTCACCAATAGTTTGTGGATGACACTATTTTGTTGGGTAGATCTATAGTGGCTAAAGCAAGGAATCTTAAAAAGATCCTAGATGACTATAAGAGTGTGTCTGGTTAGATGGTTAACAGTCAGAAAAAGTCCTTATTCTTCTTCAACACTCTGAAGCCTAGACAAAATAAAATTACTAGAATTTTGGGATGCAAAATTGAATCTTTACCTTCTATTTATCTTGGCTTGTCTTTGAGCCTTAAGCTTCCTAAATCCCTTTGGAGTGCTCAGGTTGATCAGTTTAGCAAAAATATTGCTAGATGGAAAGGAGCTCTTCCCAGCCAAGTAGGTAAGATTCAGCTTCTTAAAGCTACACTTCAGAACCTTCCAGTCTATGCTTTAAGTCTTTAAAATACCTGCCAAATATGCAGATGCTATTGAAAAAATCCAAAAATGCTTTCTTTGGTTGGGTGTTGAAGAAAGGAAAAGAATGCCTCTTATTGGTTGGGATTGAGTTTGTAGACCTAAAAAATAGGGTATTCTTGATATAAGAAGGATCAAAATGATTAATAGGGATCTTCTCACTAAGAAAATTTTGAGATTTTTCTCATCTAAAGGAGAGTGGAATGACATTTTAAAGAGAAAATACATGGAAAATATTGGATGTATCAAAACACTTCTTGATTCTCCAAATCTACCCCATGGTTCATATTTTTGGAATGATATGATTAGAGGGAGATATATTATTGACAAGGGAGTTGGATTGACATAAGAAATGGGAAACAAGATAGGTTCTAGGAAGATAGATGGCTAATTAAGGAACCTTTAATTTCCTCCCAAAGCTTTAATGGATGGGCTAAAATCTACAAGGACAATTTTGGATCTCATGTTAAGGACTATTCAAGAAATGGGAACTGGGTGAATCTTTGCTAGGTCAGTATGGAACTTGCACCGATTCAATCCTCTCTAATGGTTCTAAGAATGGGGTCGAGCCAATGGGATGATCTTTTAGTTTGGATGGCTAACCCCTCAGGAACTTACTCGGTTTCTACAGCTATCTCTTTGTTGTCCTTTTCTCCTACCCCTCATCCCTTTTGGGCTAAGGCTTGGATTAAACACCTAACTCCTAAGATTAAAATTTCTTTGGATTCTTCTTCAGAATAAAGTGCTCATGGTTGATAACCTCTGCAAGTGTGGTATCCAGATTCTGAACCATTGCTACCTTTGTAAGGAAGAAGTGGAATATTCCAACCATTTGTTCCTCCACTGTCCATTTGTGGCTGCAAAAGGGGTAAATTTATTTCTCTCTAGAATATCTGGTGGGTGTTTCCTAGCACAATTAAAGACCTTTTTATTCATTGGACTACCCCCTCCCAGAATCTGGCTATCCATAGACTTTGGTATTTTATTTTCCCTTATTTAGCTTAGGGTGTGTGGAAGGAGTGCAATAACAGGATTTTTAGGGACAAGGAGGCTCCAGAGAACTTTGTGTATGAGAAAAATTTTAGGTTAATTGTGGAGAATTTTAATAATATTCCTAATCAGGAATCTAAGATGGAAGTAGTGGTTTGCTCGAAATATGACCTCAAGATGGCTAAATATTGGAATATTAAAAATGATATAGCTAAGGCTACAAGACTAGAGAAAAATAACTGTGAAGGAATCAGATGGAGTTACCCGCCTAGGGAATGGATAAAGGATAATTTTGATTAGAGATTAGAGGTAAACCCAGGTCCGGCTAGGAGTAGAGGTATGATTAGATATTATAATGGAAATTTTGTGGTGGTTGTGGCTATATCCTTGGGCTCGTAATCCAATCATTTAGCTGAAGATATTGGGGATTTCCAGGTTATTGACCTTGCTAAAATATTAAACTTTAGAAATATTTGGATCGAGGGGGACTCGAAAAATATTATTGATTGTCTCCTAGGTAAGTCCCCACCCTCATGGACCATTAAATGTTGGATAGAGGAAGCTAAAGCTATTATATACAAATTTGATAATGTCAAAATATCCCATGTCTATAGGGAGGCTAATAACATCATTGACTATTTTGCGAATGAGGGGGTTAAACAAAATGGGCATCATGCATGGCAGGACTATAAAGAACTGGGAGCTCGCATAAGAGCCTTAATAAACTATTATGTAATAAATGGGAAAGCTACCACCTTTAATGATGATTATGCAGAATAATGCCAGGTACTGTGATATTATTAGATATGATGGTGGTGATGTAATTAATCCCATGGGCTGTAAGGGTTGGAACATTTTGTGGGTACTTTGGTTCTATTGCTACGTCTTTGTTCAATTCATTTTCCTTGCTAACGATAGAAGCAATATTACTACAAAAATGGGGGGAAGTAGAAAAAGGGTTGAGAAATGCATAAGAAGAACTCAAATGTTTGGAGGCATATTTAGAGGGGTGGGATGCAGCCATTCATTGATAAGCTCCATGGCCTTGACCCTAAGGTCACTTCGTATTTTTCTAAGCATTGGAAGAAAGGAGAAATCATTATCTCTAGTAGGAAGGCTAAGGTGGATGAAGAGATTTTAGGGGAAATCACTAGTCTCTCGACTGAGGAGGTGAAGTTTTACCATGATAATTTTTTTTTGGATGAATATGTTATCACTATCTCAAAAAATGATAAGGAGAGGAAGGCTTTGGCTAAATTTTCTTCTAGTTACTTTGAAGCTGGAATGGTTAAGAAGGTGTGGAGGGACATGCTTAGAATTCTCATGGAGGACATCACTCTAGATGAAAGATTTACCAGAGTTTACAAATACCACTTTTCCCTCCTCAATCACTTTGGGCATAAGGTAAGGGTTTCTTTCCCCTACTATTTACTATGTTCCTTGAATAATAGTATAGAGGAACACATAAAGAGTCCTAGGAAGAATCCGGTCCTACACACTGGTCTCATTAGGCTTATTCATGAGCATTTTTAAAAGATGTCAGCCCTTTCTAACCCATTATTGACTTCAGCCATAGATGGTGAGGATACTAACACTAGATCATCTGAAGTTAAAGAAGATTTTGATACTAAGTGGGAAGAGGAAGACTCTCCCTCCCCAAGTAAGAAAAATAAGAAAACACCTCAAAAAAACCCTTGAATAAAAAAGGGTGTTCTATGAAAACGCCTAAGGGCACATCTCAGGAGGAAAAAAACATAAAGAAGGACCCTCACATGAATAAGCTAGTTTCTTATTCGGAGGATTCTCTGGAAGATAATTTTTTTGATCATAATGCTACTAAGGACTCTTACACCTCCTACTCGACCACTGATAGAGAGAACAATCATAGATTCCCTAGAAACCTCAATCCTAATGACCACTACTTCAAACAAGAAAGGTAATTTCCTAATGATATTATGGCTATAGCTATAAACGAGGCTATGGAATACTTTAGGATCATCAAATGGGTTTTTCATGAGATTAAGGATCTCAACTTAAAGAACATGGCTCTCACTGGCAAGATGGATGATTTGGAAGTGAGTAATTTCTCATAATTATGTTGGTGTTTTGTGGACTACAGAAGAGAAGAGGGATTTGGCTAAATTCCTTCAAAAAAATGTTGAGCTTATGGAAAAGATGAAGAAGGATAATGAGAATAGGTCAAACAACTTGAAGGGGAAATTGTAAAAATCAGGGATACTATGAAAATTGTTATGGAACATAGCCACAAAGTTGTTAAAATAAAATGCCTCTATCTTGAGTACCATGGTGGAGAAGATGGATAAAATTCAATAGTGATCACTATTTGTGGACTTGAATATTACCAAGGATAGAGGTAAGAAGGAGGATACTGGCCCCTTGAAAAGGACTAGAGAAAACTTGAAAAGAAAAGCAGAAAATGTTGAAGTTGATTTTGATGAAACTTTGAAGTCTTTATGTTAGTTTAGTTTGAGTTGGGTGTTGGCTTCGTGTTGGCTTTTTGTTGGCTCTTGGTTCATGTCTGCTATTATTATTATTTTTTTGTAGCCTTATTTTTTATGGGCACTCTAATGGTTTATCTTTCTTTTTTTTGTAAAATTTGTGGTTTCAGGTTCCTGTAAAACCCATTTTTTCCTTTATCAAAAACATTTGTTCTTCTCTTAACATCTCTCCTAGTTGTGAAGAAGATACTTTGATGTTAGAAAATATAATCAATGAAAGTCATGAATATATTAGTTGTCTCTCTTCCCTTACTAAATACCTAATCAAACAAGAGAATGGCATCATTGATAAACAAGAAAAACCAATGATTTTAAGGACTCCCCTACTTGTGATAAAGTCATTTTAGAAGAACCAAAAATTTAATGTTATGAACATCTAGCTTGTTGCTCTTCTGAAATATCCCCTACTAGGGATAATATCATGGTGAGAAAATAAGAACATTGACATGTATATTTAAAATAATAGTGATGACGACTCCCTTAGATGATGGTAAAGAGATGACACTAGATTCCTCTTCATTAGAAATGCATGAAACCAAAACCATTGAGGTGTTGAATGCACAAGTGTTTATTAGATCCCCCTTGATTAATGGACCTCCTACACACCCTATGGGACATCCTAATAATCCTCTAATTATTTACCCACCCTCACAACGACCAAAAAATCAAAATAAACTTGTCCTCATCCTCGAACTACCTAAGAATAATGTTGCTCATACATACAACACATGGAATAATAATTAACCAAGACAAACACCTTCAACATCCCTCCCATTTCCTAATCCAATCTTGCCTAGTGCTCCCCATTTGACCACAAATAATGGAAAGGAATACAATCTTGTTGAAAACCTTAAGAATACTCTTGCTAAGATTTTCTTCTGGGAAATTCTTCAGACATCACCTAGTTATCATAACAGCCTTCAAGAGTCTTTGCAAAAATTTATGATTCCTTATAGCACTAGTTCAAAAAATGTGGCAACACTAGTTCAAGGAATGAATGACATGAACTTAGATATTGTTTCTCACCATAGTGAGTTACCTCCCTTAGAAATTTAGAAGAAATATGAAGATTTCAACATAATAGTCCATATCAATTGAATTGTGATAAAAAAAACCCTTATTGACAATGGTTCGGCCCTAAATTTGTGTAGTGTAAGCCTTTTGGTAAAGATCATTGTGAGTAAACATGATATTAAACCCGATTCTTTATCTATTCATGGATTTGATATCATAGGGAAACAACCACTTGGATTCATCACATTACCTATAAGAGTTGGGAATGTAACATTACAAACTCTGTTCCATGTTATGCCTAACGATATTTCTTACAATCTCTTTTTAGGGAGACTGTGAATTCAAGAAATGAATGTTGTTCCTTCTACTTTGCATCCTGTCAAGAATTATGTCTATAAAAACAAAGTCTACACACTAAAAACTGATCCCAAACATGAAATTTTTCTGAGCACTAAGAAAGAAGGACAAAATCCTTTGGAAGTATTGGAACAAGAAGAAAAAGTGGAAGTCACAAAGGAAGAACATGCAAAGACAATTGAGGAAGTCACTAAGTTGTTGGAAGATGATTGGGGTTACTTAGATTTCACACCAACATTCATGGGAAAATACAAGATCATAAACAAAGAGTTTGACAAGGGAAAGGAAAAAGTAGTAATGTCAACAAAAAATTCAAAAGTATCCACCTCAACCACTTTAGACGAAAAAAATTACACAAAAAACTTTGATGAAGTTGATTATGAACAACCAACGAATCCTAAAGAAATGAAAAATATTTATGGAATAGGTTACAATATGAACTTATGAGAGAACTTTGTTATAGTGGAAAAGGATTTGGTGCTAGAGATCAAGGTATCTGTGTCCCTATCAAACCTAACATGCATGAAAAAACTCATGGTCTTGGTTATTGTCCTTTGATAGAAATCAAACCACCAAACAAGTCTTCACTTAATAGCAACATTATTACAAAAGATTCTTCCAATACATGTTTAACTTTGGTGCATCCCAAACTAATAGATACCACATGTGGGAATATCTCGTTACATGGGAATCAAGTCCATACTTTTTCTACTCAATATAAACAATAATAATGGTTTTTGCTCCTTGCCATGTAATAGTTTTAGGATTATAAGATACTCACTGTTGCATTCATTATTGCAAGGAGTGGCATTACATCATACATCCTTGGCTCATCCTTGTCCTGCACTTAATGGGGGAAAGGGGTTAGGTATCTTTATCTTCATATGACACTTGTTTTTGTCTCTTTTGGATAGTTGATCACCTTCTATGTATATATAAGGGCAAGTTTCTGATGTGACTAAAATGCCTTAAGTTGGCTTGCATCTGATGTACTAAGTTATCTTGAGTTGTTTCATTTTTGGGGGCAACCCCTTCCTTCCTATTTCATTTTGCAACTTTATTTCAGAAACATAGGACTTGGAATAGGATTTTTTGAGGAAAGATCTAATGTATTGGGACAAAAAATTAGCCGCTTTAAAGAAATTTTTCACAGTAATGTTGTAGCAACTGCTTTAAAGTGGTGGAATACATTGATGACATCTTTCAACAAAATTTCATGGCATGATTTTCCTTTTTTCTTGTGATGTGTCTTCTTTCTAGTCTCATTGGGTTTGATTCCATCCAAGAGTTTACAATCTGCCATCATGGCATGATGCAAACAAGGCATCCCATGAGTGATGATTTGACACCCTTAACTTTTCCTCTCTTTGAGACATTAGGCACAATACTCCGTAAGAAGAAGACCTTACACAAATGAAGAAAAAACACCTTTAACAAAAACTTACATACATAACACATTCAAAAGCATTACATTGTGGTTCCTGTTGATGCCAAAAATTGATGAAGTAACATTGTCTTATGGGAAACTCAGTTTAAGGGGGACCTTTTGCGCTAGACTGAGTGAACTCCAGATTTTTAGAGAAGCTAGCTTCTTCTATAATGGGTTTTGGAAAGGGAAAAAGAAGCAAATATAATGAAGCAAAGTCTAATCTAGGCGATGCAACAAAATTGCTGATAGGCATGATAAATCATAGATTTAAGGGCCTGAATGGTGTCATTGTGTTCCAAAATGTCAGATATTTAAAACTATAGCATAGACAATTCATTTATTGACATAAAATAATATTGCATACATCCTCGCTACTAAGAAGAGTCATTAGACATGATTTAGGTAAGCAAGCTTGTATTCAACATATATAGAAGTCTTTGAAATGAAATTCTGAAGATAGTATAGAGCATAGTTTACAGTTTAATCAAAGCATGAAAAATAGAAAGGCCGAACAATTGGCATAGTCTGAAAGTTTCTTGCAAATAAAACTAGTAAAAGAGGCCCGTATTTTTTGCTAAAACCAAAGTCTTTTTCTCAAAAATCTTGGACCCTCTCTCATCAATAGAGAGTGTATATATAGCAGGAAAAGAAACCTCCCACCGCCTTGGAGAACTATAACATAAAAGATTCTGCAATCCCCTGCAATGATGCCTAAATCAGAAGATTCCCAAGGCCGTTACAATGGCATCGAGCTAGAACACAGCATCCGGTCATCCCAGGTATAGATGCATCCCTTGTAATGATGGTAGTGGTCCCAGCCAGGCTCGAGGTGACAAGTGTTATCCACCGCTATAAATGACCATGACGAGCAATACCCAACAGCGTTATCTCCTTCAGCCAACCTATCACTTGCTCCACAGATCAGTCACAAAGCACGTGGCAGCCTTTCGCTACCCGCATGAAAGCTTCTCCCATCGCTGCCAAGAGATTGTGAAGATGCAACACGTGTCCAATGGGCATATATCCTTATCATGGCAAAGGGAAAGTTCAATTAGTTAGTCGTTAAGGACATGTGGCATCCTTTCACTGCCTACGGTTGTTTATTTCATCCCCGCATGAAAAACTTGCGATCTACTACCATGTAGCATGATGTAGGACCCTTTGACATTTTTTAGGAATGACAGCCCTACAGAAGCACTTCGCAACTTGAAGAGTCTTAAGGAAATAAGAAAATAAAAAACCTCCTACTAGTGCGACATGTGGATGCCCAGTGTAGCTCCTGAGGACCCGAAAAGAAAGCCGCTACTCGAAGCTGAGAAGAGTATGTACATGAAGTGGCAAATGAAAAAGTTGGTGGAAAGCCAAATAAACTCAGCAATGCACAGACCGGCGCACACACAATACAAAAATAAACTCAAAGGGAGCTTGTTCAAATATTTATTTTAACAACTTTTGGTGAATATTAGGGGTGTTTCAAAAAAAGAACGGAGAACCCAAAAATCTCTCTATTTCTGCAGATGAGAGCTTTATGCATAGGGCTAATAGAGTCAGAGTTTGGAAAGAGCCGCCTACAAGGGAGCCCATTCATTTTTGGAGGGCTTTGCTATGCTGCGTAAATTTTTTGTTTGCTCTGCATAAATCAATAGCTTCCTTGTGAGGCAACACATCAGGTAGACTGGTGTCTATATGTATATTGAAAAGTAGCTGCGAGAGTAAATGAATGACTGCCTCAATATTGGCTGCCATTGGGGAGCTCCTGAACTCCCTGAAAGCTTCCGGGTCCTTTTCCTTATGTTTAATAACTTCAGCAATCTGTGTAGTAGTGGCAATAGAGCCATCCTCGAGGAACAAGGATGGCAGCCCCATCTTGCCTAATTCAGTGAAAATTCCCCGTATGCCATCTAGTGCCTTGCTTAGAAAAGTTGCGGCTGTCTTAGTGCACTAGAAAGCAGAGTGACAATGAATGAATTTATTTGCCATTTGGGCAGCAGTGTTCCTATCCTCAATCCCCGCTCCAATAAGGATTTTATTTGAGATGGAGTATAGATTGTTGAGCAAGTCCCTCGCCTTGGGAACCTTCTTTAGGATGAAACATGGGAATTGCTCAATTGTATCATCGGCTTCTTGATTGAGCCTTAATGCCTTGTCAATGAATCGAAGGGTAGGCTATAGTGTTAGGCAAAAGGTCTTAACTTTCTCCCAGTGTGAAATGTATAATTTCTTAACCAGCGGAATGAGATCAGGTTGGGTAGGGGAAGGCAACAAAGAGGCTTTAAGCAAAGAAATCTCTACATTTCTTGAAATAAGGGCCTCAGCTAATTCTACCTTTTTCATTTTCTCAGACAATAGCTGCTCCACATAGTTGCTCATTTCTTTATTCCAATTCTACTCAGCTTGGGAGTGCTTCACTAATTGTTGTTCTAGAGAAGTCTTTGTCTCTCGAAGTTCTTCCTCTAGTTTAGCCTTCAGGCCTTTAAATTCAGCCTCTTTCTCATGTACTCTTTGCTCATATTGTTCTTGTAGGCACTACAACTCTTCACCCTTTTGTGCCATCCCCTGACTATACTTAAGGTGGACGGGTTCAAGCTCTTCCTCTTTTAACTATAGGCTCTATCGCGCCTCTTGTTTCTTGTTTTGTAGTTCTTTTATTATCCCTGGGTCAGGAACCTGGGTTTTCACAATTTCGCCCTGAAGCTTGTTCCTGTCATTCTCTGCTATCAGTGCCCTTTCAGTCATTTGGGTGATATCTGCCTCTAAGGATTTCTCCTTTGTCTCCAGAAAACTCACCCTTTCTGTGGCTGCCCTGAGCTGCTCATCCTTCTTCTTTAACTAGCAATGAGTTATGAGGAAGTTGAAAATGACCACCCATTGCGTTTCCTCCATGATTTTGACCTTATCTTGTGGCCGGGCTACCTTCATGTCAAGTCTGATAGCATATATCTCATAGTCTTTAGGTTGCATTTCTCCTTGAGGCTTACTTACCCTTGGGTACATAGTTACGAATTTTAATTCTTGTCAGGCCTCATCATACAAAGCTTGTACTCTCGGTTCGGCGGGAGCATTTTCATCCTTTGCCTTGTCTTTCCTCATTCTATTCGTGTGTGCCTCTTTTCCACAATCTATCTGTGTTATGAATTCGGCTGGTGATGAAACTAGCCCACCTGTAAAATGAGCACCAGATGGCAGGGCATAAGGATAGATTACTTTCATAGGCGCACGCATTTGCTTCTTCTGGATAGTGACTATTTGTGAAGAAAAGTGCGGCACGTTCCATAGTTTGGTTTGAGAACTATCAGCAAGGCTAGGCATTTGTGGTAGCTGAATCAGGGATTTAGCTGTAAGGCTTATTGGTCGAGACAAGGGAGTTGCTAGTGGGGTGTCAACTTGTTGCAATGGAAGAGGATTAGTAAGCATAGCGAAAAAAGAATGGGCACCGACAGGGGGAAGGTTTTCCAAAAGTGAGGCAAGGAAAGACTGAGCGGCAACAGTAGGTGTGAGCATACTTGAAGGAGTAATTACAAGCAGGTGGGCCTATGAAAACTAGGCGAATCCAATCGGATAAGTTGGACCAAAAGCAGAAGGTAGAGGGCTCGGACTTATGGTAGGAGTTGTCAGTGAAGTAGGGGAAGATATGAAGGAATGAGATGCAAGAGGAGTGAAATATACCTGTTGACTGGTCGGTAGTGGTTCTAGGATCATTCGTGACTCCCCCGCAACCTCTGGTATCTGGCTAGCAGCGAGTGCTTCTCCTCTAGCGGGTTCTTGCAAAACCCCTCCGATAATATCTTCCGTGTGCTGCCTTTTCGCAAGTGGACACTCACTAACTTTGGCAGCTGAATACATCTGCAGAGGCATTAGCCTGGCTGGTTTAGCAGCCCAAGTGAGTATATGTGAGTCTCTTGATATATTAAAATGTACGTTCGTGGCCACATAGGCGGCATGCCTAGAGACCTTGCCCCTTTGTGTTGAGGATGATGCCGCTACTTCCTCTTCATGCTCCTCGGATTCCTCCCCCTTTTTTCTCCTATCAACACTAGAGCTCAGGCTAGGGTTGCCTTCCTTCCACCATCTTTCAAATTACTGGTCATGCTTTAGCTGATTGTAAGGAGCATCCAACTGTACTACTTCCTGGCGATATTTCTAGAAAGATTTTATTTTTTCATCACTCCATCCCTCATCCTTCTTCAACTTGTTGTACATGTTGCACTCCATGGGAACATTATCCTTGGCCACAGCCACTGGAAAGTAGAACTTGTGTTATGAGCCTCTAGTGTCCAGTGTAGGGATTTGCTCTAATTCAACAAAATCCTCATCTCTATCCGTTCGTGGATTAAGCCACTTCTCCCAGTATGATCGAGAAATATGGGTAACTTTCATATGTGGCTCTGATAAGTGATTGAAAGGATTGTATTCCCATTTATCATTTACCAGTACCAACCTTAGATGCGCTAGCTTGTCCTCTAACAATTGGTGAGATTATTTTTTCACAAGAGTCACCGACTTGAAATTCTTTGAATAAGTGAAGAATCCTATCCTCTTGACCTTTTCGCTACTACAGAAAGTGAAATCAATGACACACACTTGTAGGAATATTTCTAGCGCAAGCACTCTATCTGTGACGCAAGCTGGGAGCAAGAAAGGTTTGCCAGTAAAACCCCGCATTCAAGGGATTGTAAAACCCCTGCCTAAGAACCAGTCACAAGCAGGGGTGTAGCTCTGCATAAATCCGGTCTGCTCCTTATCGAGCCAGACAATATCACCTTCTTCGATTAAATCATTTAAAATTGGGGCTATGAAATAGTCTGCAAATGCATAATAGTCATATGATGCGGAAAGGAAAGGTGTCCATGTAGACACCGACTTCCTTTTATTTTGCTCATAAAAAATTGATAGTGAAAAAAATCAGGCAAAGAAATTCGGATTTTGATGCAGAAACATGTGGACCAGGTAGGAAATAAACCTAAACTTCTCCGCTTGATAATTCTCAAATTTCTGTTTCATTTCTTCAACCATGAACTCAGCAAAATCATACTAGAAGAGTTCATGCTGCTTACGAAATTGCATTGCCGGTCCCAGCTGAAAGCTTTCTATCTTCTCATCAGAGTCTAGGCCACAAATAAATGTCAGCATGGACATGGCATCCTAGAGATCATCGCGGAATGCACCACGCGATAATGGGATACTTGGCGCTTTAGTTGTCGCGATACCTTTCTTACCAGTCTCTTCTAACAAGAACTCCAAGTTGGTTTTCATCTTCCTCCATATTTTCTCTCCCTTGCTTGGTAAAAATGGCTCGATGTTCTCCTTCCTTTTACTCGGATCTGGGATACGTAACATATGCCAGATGGCCTCTGGGCTGATATACACTCTTAAGTTGTGGCCTTTAATGTAATGGGTATCCAAATTATAGCACTGAATAGCAGCATCGACCACTTCTGGGCAATAGTGCACCAATGGGACCATGTATTGTAGAAGACCATTATACCAGACTCTACTTGATGTGGATTGGTCCGCCCTTGGTGCTGATAATCTTGCACAAGCTGCCTCTCTGAGCAATTTAGGGTTTTTCGTGAGCCTTGGGTCATAGATATTGTCCCATTTTTCTTCAACTTTTTTCTGGTTACTCCATTTCTTAGGTGTATCCAGCTCCTCCGTGTAGGCTCTTGTCATCTTGCTAGGTATACTAGGTGTGGTGTATGCCACATCCTCATAAATATATACCTCTACTGAAGAATGAATAGCCATGAATAGTTCTTGGCTAATTTCCTCCTACATTGCCTGAGCTGAAGATTCTGACATTTTCCTTCTCTGAAGATTTTGTAAGCCCCTGGTTGACTACGACTATGCTTACTCTAGATAGATAGACAAAAAACAACTCTGCACTTCTCCTTGCATTTGTAAAAGACTTTGAAATATTAAGCCTTTTTATGCAATAATAGCAACCTTTCCCAAGGTGGTAGGAGAAAGCAACCCTTTTGCATTTAATTCGGCATGTACCATTAATCTTGCAACTCATACAAGATGAACTAATTGCTATTCTAAGGCGGCAATATTTCATTATTACATTAGGTGATCATGTGATATGCCCTGATCTCCTTGGAAATTGAGCCTGCAACTAGCTTGCCAACCCTGTGTTAGCATGCCTTAGAAATTAATATCCTGGCTAGAATGATTACGCTAAGCAAATGATCATCGCCTGAAAAGATATGAGTATCACCTTGGGCTCTGGGATGTGCTTGAAAGATGAAAAAATAGCCTATAGCCATACATCTCTTCACCAACAAGCGCCGCCTTTTAAAACTAATTAATCAGCTTCATTTAATTAAGCACACATCGAGTCGTGCTATCATGGATGCAACTATCCTGAACATGTGAGCAAACGCAGACTCAGCCTTCGAGATGGTAGCTAGGATAACATCACATTTTCTAGAGGCAGATTAACATGTGCATTGTCAATTTTTCTATAAATAGGTCAGTAGATAGTGAACAAAACATACTTAGCATTTGAGAAGTGATAGGTCAGTAGCAGTGATAGGTTAGGTGGTAAAACACATTCGACATTAGCTCAGAAGCATAGGAACAGTGTTAGAACAATGGATACCCCAACCTTTCTAACCTCATATAAGTCACAGAAGACGTTCCTAGGGGAGATTTCAACTAGGAGGCTAAAATGGATGACAAAGAACAAGCATTCTCTGGTTTTGGTAGCCATTAAGTGGGTGTTAGGAAAATATTGCATAGAATACAAGGATAAGTATCAGGTGAATATCGACATATGCTCTCACTTTGTAGCATCCAGGCTGGACATTTCCGTTCCCTGGCCACTGATCATGAAATTGGTGAAAGAAATCTTCTCGAAGAAATACCTGAATGGTCTTGGTGAGGTCATTGTGCATGCTACCTATGGGATAGGTCTGCCAACAGCTAGTGACCTGCATTACTATATTGAAGAAGTTGTCATTGTTTGGCTGCCATTTCTCAGAAGATTCCACCTGCAGACTTGTGACTAGCACCAGCAGAGGATTACTCAGGCCCTACACTTCCTGTTTCAGAGCTACAATGTCATACCTTTCTACAACGTAGACTGGTATACTAACTTCAGGAACCTGGTGTTTCCACCACCAATGGTAATTGTGCCAAATTATACTGCCAGTACTGCTAAGGAGTCCATGGACAAGGAAGAAGTGGACGCTACAGTGAATGCAACAATTGCTGCCAGTCATGCCTTGGGATAGATAACCCTTTTGCCTGCTATTCAAAATATAACTCTTTTTGCTATATATAAGCCTGATAAAAGGCTATCATATATAATATACTTTAATATGCTTGTATATTTTGGAATATGGTGCCCTAGCCATTTTGTAGCCAAAGAACATATATATAAATATATATCTCATTTTTAGGAAAATCCATGCTCTTTTTTGCTTCTGTGTTTAAACTTTTTTGGGCTTGCAAGTTTTATATGCTATTTCTCCGTTCATGAATGCATTTTGTGTAAAGCAACCTCAGTGTTTCACCTGCTAATGATAATGAGTAATTCACAAAAAGATAATTAATTTTTAAAAAAGAACTAGCCAAACATAGGAAAGAAAATAAAAACGCTATTTACATATGTACAAAGTAGATCTTAATGCCTAATGGAAAAACTTAAGATGAATCCCATTGACCGGGATTCCCAACGGCTCCTATTCCATATTTTTCAGCTCAACAGTGTTGTGTTGCTTGCATCAAATTATTTTAAAGGGTCCCTCCCATAGGCTATTAAATTTACCGTGTTGACTTGGCTTTGCAGCCTGCTGTCATACCCTAGCACTAAGTCTCCACTTTTCAGACCTTGGTCAGAAGCCTTCTTGTCAAACCATCGTTTGACCACCTGTTGACGATTTGTCATTTCCATTAGGGAATTCTCCATTTTTTCTTCACTTCCAGCAGTTCGGTGAGCCGAACCTCCATGGCTTCATTTTGTTCTATCTCAAGAGATTTCAACAATTGTATTGCCAGAATCTCCATGGAGATGGGTAACAGTGCTTCTTTCCCATATACCAATTCATAAGACAAAGTTTTAAGGACTTGCTTAGGAGTTATGTGGTTTACCTAGAGCATTTTTCAGAGATTCTTATACCATTCCCTCTGGTGCTTTGAGCCAACCTTTTTAAGGAGTCGAACTAAACTTTTGTTTGTTGACTTGGCTAGACCATTTCCTTGTGGATAATAGTTTGATGATGTTTTAAGGAATATGCCATTCTTTAATGCAAAGTGACATACCTTTGTACCTAGAAATTCTCTAGCGTTGTCCGAAATGATCATTTTTGGAGAGTCGAACCTTGTCACCAGTTCCTCGAGGAAGTCTACAATCTTTGTTTCTATTGCACCTTTAAGGGGAACAACTTCCATCCACCGCATGAAGTAATCCATAGTGGTTAGAATCCACTTATGTTCGGCACTAGAAACTGGGTTGATCATTCCAATGAAATCCAGGCCCCATTGTGCAAACAGTTCGTCTACCACTATAGGTCTAAGGGGCATTGCTGAATTCTTCCTTTCAGTGAAGAATTGGCATTTTTTACATCTTACCAGTGAGTGGAAGTTGTTGAAAAGTGTAGGCCAGTAATAGCCAGCGCACATGATTTTAATTGAGGTGGTCTTGGCAGAGAAATTCCCACCTTCGTCGCTATTGTGGAATGTGTCGAGGATCCTCTAAGCCTCCTCTGAAGTAACACATCGCAGGAGAACACCATTGAAATTCCTTTTGAAAAGGACTCCTTCTATCAGAGTATACCCATAATTTTGAAGCTAGTAATACCTTCTTTTTTGGGATGGGAGGCCTGGCAGATACCTTCTAGTTTGCATGAATCTCACTCTATCAGTTAGCCAATTACCATTCAATGATGATTCATTTATCAAGACGAACTTTGGCTGCCCCTCTGCGGTAGGTACCTCCTCACTTTGTGCCATATACTCACACAGTCCTCTTCCTTTAATAGTCTTAGTAGGCCTGACTTTGATGTCGTATTCAAGGATCTTGGTGATCCAATTAGCCCTTTTTTCTATGATCTCTCCTTCCATAATATATTCATGCACACTTGAATGTGTGACATATACCAGAACCTTGTTGTAGGAAATTAGATGGTGGAATTTTTTAGGTCCCTTCACTATTGCAAAGGCCTGTCTTTCAAAAAAGTTATAATTTGCCTCATATTCTTTTAGGGTCTGGGAATAGAACGCCACCAGATGTTCTCCCTTTCGTTCACTATCCCTTTGGGTTAGAATAGTAGCAATACTAGACTCGCTACTAAAATCATACATTATAAAATCCTTGCATTGATCCAGATTAACCAGCACCGAGGCTATGGAGATCGCTTCCTTGACCCATTCAAAAGCCTCTCGAACTTCTGTTGTCCACTTAAAAGCTTGATCCTTTTTCAGCATTAGAGTGATTAGCCTAATCATTCCTACGAAATCGAAAATAAATTTGCTAACAAAATTTACTTTTCCCACGAAACGTTGGACACCTTTCTTATTTACTGAAAGGGGAAGTTCTTTGATAGCCTTTACTCATTCGGGGTCAATTGAAACACCTTATTTAGACACAACATGCCCCAATACCTTACCCTGTGGTACTCTGAATACGCATTTCTTTAGATTCAGGGCAACCCCAAACTCCTGGCAGTTTTGAAAAACTAATTCCAAATGATCAAAATGATCATCTTTAGATTTAGAGAATACAGTAAGGTCATCTAAATAGATTAGAATAAACTTATTGATTAGTTTTCCAAATGTGATGTCCATCACCCACTGGAATGTTGCCCCTACATTGGATAAACCAAAAATCATTTTAGCATATGCAAATGTTCCCCACTTTGTGGTGAACGTAGTCTTGTGTTGATCTTCTTCTTTAACACGAATCTGGTTATAGCCAGAGAAACCATCCAGTAGAGAGAACATTTCTGATCCTGCCATAGTTTGTAGGATTGCCTCCATAGAGGGCAATAGATTGTAGTCCTTTAGAGATGCTCTGTTCAGGTCTCAGAAGTCCACACATAAGCAGATATCACCATTTTTCTTTCAAACTGGTACTAGATTCGATACCCAAGTACTATGCTTGATTGGGAAGACAATGCGTGACTCAATGAGCTTGGTTAGCTCTTGCGCCATTAGGGCCTCAACTTTAGGGTTTACTGGCCTCTATTTCTATCGGACTGGTTTCACACCTTCTGTTAGCTCAATAGTGTGCTGAATGATGCTAGGATCTTAACCCTCTAGATCATCGTAGGACCAAGCCACTATTCCATACTTTTCGTAGAAACCAATGAGCCTCTCTTTATCATGATGTGGGACATCTTTTCTAACTCGGAGATTCTTACCATCGGAGATCAGAAGTTCCTCATAATCACTTTTTTCCACCACAAATTTCCACTTATCATTTCGGGCGTCATTATAATCAAATTTTTTTTTGAGAGTAACCAACTGTTTTGGAAGTTTATTTGATTTCAGCTACATAATTTGTCCTTCATAAGCCTCGATGATCTTTGGTTGAAGTTGATCAGAAAATTCCCCTAAGTGCTGGATAAACGAAGTGATGCGTTCATCACTCTCAAAGACTTGCCAACTCTGATCATTGTCGGGGACCGCTAGTCGGATTAATACCCATACTAAATATTCATTCCAAAGCAAGTTAGAGATGGGATCAAACTGAGCGCCAATCATGGCCATATGGTCTGCCTCGCTATTTTGTCTTCAGGGAACGGTCTAAATGTTGAAAGCTTCAAAACTCTCAATCAGGTCCCATACTCGGTGCCGATAGGATCGCATGCAGACATTTTTTGCTGCAGAAGTTCCTCAAACCTAGTTAACTACCAGTTCAAAATCTCTGAACACAATCAATTGCTTGATGCCCATTCATTCCACAAGGCTTAGGCCTTGGACTAACCCTTCATATTCAGCCTCATTGTTTGAACAGGCGAATTGAAAGTAGAAAGATCTCAACAGCTTTTCATCCTGTGGGGATATTAGACATATCCTTGCTCCAGCACCTACTTTTCTTCTTGCTCCATCAAAATACAATGTCCATAGCTCATTTGCTTGGTTACCATTGTATTCTTTGGCGACCTTCGAAAGCACCTGGTCTTTGTCATAAATTACATATGTGCCCAATCCTATAGCATGATAATTCCCAAAAAGGTCATTGCTTATGTCCTCGCTCAAATGAGCATCTTCTTTATCATTCTGATCTCCACTCACCTTCTCTTCCTCTAGTAATTCAACACTATACATTTCCTGCTTAGTGATAGAAGTATGTGCAGCTTCAAAATTGATCAAGGCCTCATCCGCCACATGTTCAAAATGTAGGGCTTATGATTCTATCTTCATTTTTGCGCCATGTTTGGTCCTAAGTATCAGATGTGACCAATCTAAAGACAAATATCCACCCACCTTTGAAGTAAATTCTTGGGATAAATAAAGACCAAACATAGGAGGAACATCTATGATCACTGTATCCTACAGAACTATGATACTTGGGTAGGCAAATAGAGTTGACGGAAGCGCTTTGATGACACCTACGGTTTCAACTCTGTTTTCATCAAGCTGCATCACCCCTCTTTTCATAGGTTCATATGTAAGGCCCAAAGCTTTGACTATCTGTTTAGGCATAACCGTCGTACTAGTGCCAGAATCAATAATAGCATTGTGTAATAGCTTTTCCCCTATAATGAGAGTCAAGAAGAAGGGTTGAAGTTTCAACCTACCTCTATCATTGGCAGGAGATTCCTTTGTATCATTTGTAAGCACCTTTGGTGGCCATATGTGGCAACCGACCTCTGCACTGGCTGAAGGCTTTATTAATGTCAGGTTGACCTCCTCTTGAAGCGCCCTTTGTAATAGCATCTTTTGTTCGGGGATAGCTAGGATGTCCCATAAAGACACGTTAGCAGATGACTTCTTCAATTGCCCTACCACATTCAAAGGTAGCAAACTCAGTGACTTTTGCTCTTTGGTTCTTGCTATAATAATCTCCTTTTGTGGTTGAGAAGATGAAGGGACGGTCTAAGCACAAGGAATTTGATCGGATATGCCTTTGCATTGTAAACTATCTACGTGTGAAACAACAAGATCACCTGTGAATCTCCTCTTTGAGCATGTGTTATAGTCAGATTGTACTTGCAGTGTTTTGGATATGAATATGTCATTAGCAAACACTGTTTCCTCATCTTCCATCTAGGAGAAGAGCGCATGATCAGGAGCAATATCTGACTCTTGCTCTAAAGACATTCCTTGCATTTGCATGGTAAGGACCGCACTCTCCATTGGTGAGGCATATGCATATCCTCCATTTTCTACTGTAGTACCTTGACTGTGTTGCTCTGTCACCTTCTGTTATAAGTTGCCATGCGGACAATTTCGAGGCATTTGTGCATTGTTGCAGGGGAAGCACCATGGATTGATGTCATCAATAAGATTGTTTTGTCCGATGGTTAATTCCCTACTTGAGCTTGAAGACGTGCTCGTTAATGGAGAAGGGACCGGCACTATTTGATTTGTAGTCGAAGTTGGTGGATTAGTGTGAGGCGTACCCTGATACTGAATTTGGTGATAAGTAGACCGCTAGCCTTGATAGTTTTGATATGCGGGCCATGTGGGCGTTGCTTGGTTTCACTTGAGAGTTTTTATGTTGTTTGCCATGGTTCGCAACATCTCCTTGAGGCCGCTTATTTCATCTTTGGAAGAAACTAATATAGAAGCCAAGTTTTCAGGAGCGGCCGCATACAAGTACATTAGCTGGGTAGTTGTTGGTGCACTGGGCGATGGGGCCTCTTGTGTAGAGGTTGATATTTAAGGAAATATCAGCATAATAGGTCGATGAGGCAATTTTCCACAATCTATCAAATGATTCTCGGCTTTGACAGTAGTACCATAAGCATTTGGTAGAGTGGCACCTCCCAAAGACTTGATCATCACAGAAATGTTGGGATTAATGGACTTTAGATAAAATATGAATGCCAACTCTAGAGTTGGGCGGATAGTCACAGGGATCCTCTACTAATTTGAGTGAAATCGGGCATTGAAATCCATCAGAGCCTCCTAGGGGGCTCGTCTTATGATGGATAGCTGATAATATAATGAAGAACGATCTCCGTTGTTTGAGAACCTTTCATAAAATGGATTTCTTAGATCATCCCAAGTGCGAATTGAATTAGGAGTTAGCCTTCGGTACCAATCCAGAGCCTTGTCTTTGAAGGACGCGGCGAGGAGCCTCAGGGCTACATTTCACGCTGTAATACCATGTACCAGACAAACATTCACTACATCGTACAAATGTTCTGCTGGCATTTTTGAGATGTCTCCGGCAAATTTGGGAATAGCTTTCAGGGCCAAAACTGGGATAGCGCCCCAAACAGCAAGTGCTACCGGGGCTACCAGGGGACTTCCAACATCCCATTCTACGTAGTTTCTATTTGGGGCCGACAACATGGTGAGAGGAAAAGGTGGTGGAAATGAAACGGTTACCAGCTAATTTGCGGCTTGGACTATCCCTAGCGGAGGTACTAGTAAACCTGGGTTATTTGCAGTTTGGGATCTAGTTACAGGATGATAGCTCATACACCCATCTAGAAAGCTATTTTGTTAAGTTCATCTCCCACTGGGCGTGCCAGAAAAAGAACAAATTGTAGACACCAAAAATTGACGAAGTAACAGTGTCTTATGGGAAACTCAGTTTAAGGGGGACCTTCTGCGCTAAACTAAGTGACCTCTAAATTTTTATAGAAGTTGGCTTCTTCTATAATAGGTTTTGGAAAGGGAAAAGGAAGTAGATATAATGAAGCAAAGTATAATCTAAGGTGATGCGCCAAAATTACTGATGGGTACGATAAATCATAGATTTAAGGGCCTGAATGGTGTCGTTGTGTTCCAAAATGTCAATAATTTAAAACTATAGCATAGACAATTCATTTATTGACATAAAATAATATTGCATACATCCTCGCTACTAAGAAGAGTCATTAGACATGATTTAGGTAAGAAAGCTTGTATTCAATATATATAGAAGTCTTTGAAATGAAATGTTTAAGACAGTATAGAGCATAGTTTACAGTTTAATCAAAGCATGAAAAATAGAAAGGCCAAACAATTGGCACAGTTTGACAGTTTCTTGCAAATAAAAATAGTAAAATAGGCCTAGTATCTTTTGCTAAAACCAAAGTGTTTTTCTCAAAAATCTTGGACCATCTCTCATCGACAAAGAGAGTATATATAGCAGGAAAAGAAACCTCCCACCGCCTTGGAGAACTATAACATAAAAGATTTCGTAATCCCTGCAATGATGCCTAAATCAGAAGATTCCCAAGGTCGTTACAATGGCATCGAGCTAGAACACAGCATCCAGTCATCCTAGGTGCAGATGCATCCCTTGTAATGATGGCAGTGGTCCCAGCCAGGCTCGAGGTGACAAGTGTTATCCACCACTGTAAATGACCATGATGAGTGGTACCCAATAGCATCATCTCCTTCAGCCAGCCCATTGCTTGCTCCATAGATCAATCGCAAGGCACATGGCAGCCTTTCGCTACCCGCACGAAATCTTTTCCCATCGCTGCCGAGAGATTACGAAGATGCAACACGTGTCCAATGGGCAGATATCCTTATCGCGGTGGAAGGAAACTTCAATTAGCTAGTCATCAAGGACGTGTGGTAGCCTTTCGCTGCTCGCGGTTGTTTATTTCATCCCCGCATGAAAAACTTGCGATCTGCCGCCACATAGCATGATGTAGGACCCTTTGACATTTTTTAGGAATGAAAGCCCTACAAAAGCACTCTGCAACCCAAAGAGTCTTAAGGAAATAAGAAAATAAGAAACCTCCTGCTAGTGTGACACATGGATGCCCAGTGCAGCTCCTTAGGACCCGAAAAGAAAGCCACTACCCGAAGCCGAGAAGAGTATGCACATGAAGTGGTAGATGAAAAACTTGATGGAAATCCGAATAAACTCAGTGATGCACAGACTGGTGCACACGCAATACAAAAAGGAACCCGAAGGGAGCTTGTTCAAATATTTATTTTAACAGTTCCTAATCGAATTTTTTATGGGAATAACTTCAATATGGTATTGGAGGCTAATATGATTCTCTCATTCTCCACCTCATAAGGATAACTCACCTAGTGGAGAGACTAAGGTTACACTACCCCAGAGTAAGTATACACATATTGGGACAACTCACCTAGTGTACAGACTCAAGTTCCACTACCCTAGAGTGAACAACATATGTTATGGAAAATAGCTGAGATGTGTTGCACATCACATTGGACCATCGAAGCTTGATCCTTTTCTTGAACAAACAACCTTGGTTCACATCGAGTTGGGACGTTTGTGTTTGATCCTTAGTTTTTCTCCATTTCTCGTGGCCTTTGATAGGGTATGATCATGTATCTTTTTTATTTCCATATACTTAAGCATCTTGAATGTCTACTTTAGTGTGAGTTTGACAAGGGGCACTCCTCTCACTAAAGTGGGGGAAAAATGTAGTGTCAAAAAAAGTAATATTTTTTCACACTTAATTTGGATAGACATAAATTTGAATTAATTGTATCTTGGAATAGTGTTAAAATGTGTTTTGCACATTCACATCATTCTATGGTCCTTATTTAATTAAAATGTACTTTAAATTTTCCTTTTCAAGAGTGTTGTAAAGTGTTGTAACACACTTTCACACTTTTCTAGGGTTTATTTAATGAATTAAGCCTAATGGCCCCATTTTAATGAAATGTACGTAATGTGAACCCTATTTAGGTTTTGTAAAGTGTCCCCTTAGTTAATTTTGGTTAGTTGAAGCTAATTAACCCCTTTAATTGAAATTTAAATGTTATTTATGACATTTCCCGAAGATCTATCCCCACACCCATAATTCAAATTGCATAAAATTTAATTGGGAAAATTGAGGTTGTAGAAAATGATGCCAACACCCATTCACCCTAGGTGGAAAATGGGTTCTCCCTTAATAATACCCCCTTTCTTTACTAATTCTACATGGGTTTTTGATCCTCTTTCTATCCCCTAAGGTTAGGTCTTTTAAAACTGAGCCAAGACCCATTCACCCTAGGTCCAGAGAATGGGTCCTCCCTTAAGAAGGACCCCCTTTTTAAATTTCATTATGGTGGGAATGTAATAATGTTTATTTCTAGATCTGCTATCAACCTTAATTGTTTGAATTTTGGGGTTAATCTCCCAATTTAGTATAATAAGGGTTTTATTCACATTGTTTCTCCTAGAAATTCATTGTAAGTCTCCAAGAATTCAAGTTTACAAGCATTAGAGCATTACAAGAGCATTTTCAAATATATTTCAAGGGTCAAGATCTACATTCTTCATGGACACTACATGTTAGATTGTAGATTTGTATTACACGACAATATCCAAGGTATCTACATTGCATTGTTTCATGTTTCATGCTTCAATTTCATTGTCTCATCATTTGGTTTAATTACCTACAAGTGGTTTGATTTAGGAAAACCTCTATTCACTAACAATCAACAAGTTTTTCTTCCCTTGAATGTTTATTTATAGATTTACGGGTTAAGATCAAATGGAGAGCAAGTTTAGAGAAAAATTGCCAAAGTTGTCAAGTTGCAAAGTTGACCTTTAAAGTGGAAGAACGAAGAGTTGAAGCTAAAGGATTAAGCACATTTTTTTCATGAGCTGACAACTGAGAATTTGAGAATGCAGATATCAAGGAAAATAACCCAAATCTCAATTTTAGAAACCCTAACAGGGACCCATTCGCCACTAAAGGTGAATGAGTCCTTTGTGCCCTAAATATAGGCTTCTTGCAATAATTTACACACCTTGTTGAGCTCTAAAAAATTCCCTCATAGTTTCTATAAAAGTTAGGATTAGTTTCTAAATGTTATTTGCATGTTTTGGCCCTCATAATTGAATGAAACATCCACATATAATGAAAATTAGGTTCATCATTGATACCCTATTGATGGCGAACCACTTTTTATATGTTTCAAGGGGATAGTGGAAACAATCACCAATGGCTAGATGCAACAATCATAATGCACATGACATGAAATGTACTCCATAACGTAACCTATCATTGTTGTTTCCTGCAAATGCTATAATTTTAAAATATAATGTCATTTTTGTTTCCTACAAACACTATAATATTAAAATATAAGGCAAGATCAGTGAAATTATATTTTAATATGATAGGGTTTGCAGGAAACAACAATGAAAAGTTACAATATGAAGTACATGTCATGTTAGGTGCATTCTAATGGCTGCATAGCCATTGCCAAAATAGTCTGATAATTTTTTTGGTCATCATTATTGAGAGGAATGCCTATGTGAAAATTATAATTTGTTCAAAGACTGTGGAAAAATTATTAGGATAATATAACACTGATATTCACAAGTGGGTTTGGATATCCCATATTTAATTAATTGAGCTATCAAATTTGATGCTGGAATTAAAAAACTCTATTCGCCATCATGAAGACTTAAAATGGTGAATGACAGAATTCAATAAATTTAGATATAAATTGGGTAGGAGATACAATGATTGATTGTCTTCAACTTTAGGTACTTGTATGGTCTTTACTTCTCAATTATTTTTCACTTTTTTCTAATTTTCCAATACTTCACAGATTTTCCTTACACTATTTCTTTTGTATCTAAATTGTTTGTGTAATCTCTAAGTTAAAAGTAGAATTTATCAAATGAGTAGGAACAAAAGATATTGCAAGTGTACTATACCAAATTGTACTCCCTTCTTGGAGATGGTATGATTTCACACTTAATTTTGACCTATTTTTGTACCCTTGCTTTCATTACCCTTTAAATAATCATTTATAGGCCTCTAAGACCCTTTTATTATGAATCTTGAGGCTTATTTCAACCAAAGTCCCAACATAGTAATCAAATACATTCAATTTTCTAACCCCCTGACATTCTCTCACCCCCAAAATTTAGGGTGGGACTCATATGCCACCTTGGGCATATGAGTCCCCCTAGGTGGTACCCATACACCACCTTAGGTGTATGAGTCCCATTTGGGGAATTTTTATGGTTTTGAGTGAGAAATCAGGGTTTTGAATTCAAATTTTATGAATTTCAACATTTGGAATCTAATAAATGGAAAATTAGATGAAGCACATATATAAAAAAGGTTTCAAATCATTATTTCACCTAATAATTCATAATATCAACTCAAGCACTCAAGCATACTTTCACAAGACATTCAAGAGAAAGAAACAAATAAAGTTGAAGTCTTGGAGCAACATTATAGTGTCTTTTCAATGCTTAAAGCTCACTTTCAATTAAAGATCTACCATTTTCAAGGATTGATGATGGTTACCTATGGAGAAACATAATGGAATTTTGGTTGGGGAGATGTAACTAGCCACCAAAGCAAGCCTAATGTCTTGTTTCCTAAGTGATTCCATCCTCCATTATCACTCTACTTTCTACCTAAAGGAAGGTAAACACATTATTATGGATTATTAAGGTGATTAGATATCTCCCAAAGTGATTCATCATCTCTATATTTCATTCATGCATCTTATTCTTGCACATTAGAATGGGGTTTCATTGCATTTTAGATGATCTCCAAATTGTAGATACACTTATGATTAGGACTTGTACTCATATTTATTTTCAAGATCTATTATTTCTATCAAGGTTTAATTACCAAACTAGGGTTTTGACCAAGGAAAAAATCACATAAGAAAATCAATACAATATTCTATATTGCAAGTTTTTAGTAGGTTCAGATCCAGAAAAAAAGTTTGGAAGGATGAGAAGAGATAGGAGAATACATTTAGATTGTAATTTTTTGAAAAATAAGAAAATTACTAATATGCCACTTGTGGTGTATGAATCCTAGAATATCACTTTATGCATATTTTGAAGGATTCTAACTTGTCACTATGAAATTCCAAAATTTCCCCAGAAATCCTAAACTAGAATTAAATCACCCAATCTTGCGTATGAGACCTAGTGTTATTTAAAGGTATGAATTTTAGGATTTCAAACCTTATTATGAGCCTCTTTTGTTTTCCAGGTGCACCCCTATCCTTTCTCAATTCGGTATTATGATTTTTTAGTTTCATGTTTCGAGTTGCATAGCTAATTTTGCATATCATTTGCATCTTCTTCTTTCCAATCCCTTTCTTGGTGGTGAACCCCTTTTTTGTTTTTAATCACACCCCTATGACACCTTATTGAAAATATCCTTCCCTTATTTCCATCCCTATATTGATATCTCTAAGGTTTCCTTGAATTAAACTTGAAGGAAATTGGTGCAGGAACCATAATCCCCCTTTAGCTTTGTCTCCCAAAACATACAACAAAATTTTTCTATGTTTCAGCAAGGAAGAGTAATTGAACATCGATTATAAGAATTGTTAGAAGTGGTTGATAAGAGAGTTCTTGTCACATCCCTGCCAACAACCTCCATGATAGACAATACAATAGGAAAGGAAATAAAAATCAAATAATAAAGACTTGAATGGACAGAGATGACTGGGGAGACAACAATTGAAGAAGAGGAATAGTGTGGGGCAAGAAATGGATGGCCACACCATTAATATGGTATTGCCTCCTAGTTCATTGATCATTGAAATTGCTAGTGCATGATAGTCATTAAAAACCCTCACATGACCCCTTAGTTTCTCATTAGATTGGTTAGAAGGCAAAGAATGCAGAAAATGACATGGAAAAGAGAGGACAAAGGGATGTGGTGCAAAGGAAGATAGAGAGTACAAGTAGAGGGCTCAGATAAAAAATTGGATGGAGTAATTTTGGGTGTAGTAAGGAGAGGTGTGTGGAGGTGTGACGAGTTGGGGAATGACAATCTAAAATTTGGGCACGATGTTGAAGTGACCTACAAGTATATGATACCCAGGTTATCACCTGGGGATTGGTTGGCTCAAAATCTAGACTCCAAAACCCATGAAAACATCCTCTTCTTACACTAGAGTTTGAGTTTCTGATGAGAATAGCATATTAAGGGAATTTAAGGAATGTAAGGTGAAGAGAAAGTCAAGAGAATGGGAAGGAGGTGTGGGAAGTTGATGGTTACCACATCAATGGATACAGGTAGACCCTTAACTAAATGGCCAACCATAGGAGGTGTCAGATGATATTTTGTTACAATTTCTTTCTTTACTTCTAGGTGTCAAACAACCTTATTAGATCTTTTTCCTCTATGAAATCTAGATCAAAATCTTATAGTCTAGGCATTTTGGGGCTTATGGATTTGTAAATTCCTTCTCTGCACCTCTGTATTGTAAGCATATGTTTACATATCAATTTTACTTGTATGTAAGGGTTGAAGGGACAGTAACAAATATCATTTTCTAGTTTGGGGTCTTAATATTTTGTGACAATAATTATTTTATTTTCACGTTTATATTATCTAAATTCAATGATAAATGTATTCCCTATTTTATTGGAACTGTGCTTATAAAGTTATATAAAAAGGAACAAACATAATTCATTACCTAGCTAGATTTAGGTGTTGTATGGTCTCTGTCTACTGATATTCTGATAAGAATAAAACCATTAGTATGGACCCATGTAGTGCTACAAATGATATTTTTCTCCTCAAATAAGTAGATTCTGGTATAACATTCCTCAATGTGCTAGGTAACTAAATGCAAGATCAATTCAATACAAATATGAATACAACATTTTACTATCAACCTTTAAATACTATTTAACTAGTTATAAATGTCAAATGCAAATATTATCTAGTCTCAAAATAAAATTATTGTAAGAATAATGGGTTACATAAATGAAATTAGAAGTTAAGAATATAATTACAAATATTATGGAGTGTATATTTTTATATGAAGATATGATGAGTTTAGTGCTACCACATTCACACATAACAAAAGATATATTTGATCTTATGACTTGGTAATTTTAGTAATATTCTTATATGGTGGTAAAGGATTTATATGACTATAAAATATTTTTTGGCCTCTTAAATATGAGAACCTTGTTATGAGAATTATCATAAGAATGTAGGAATAATATTATAGTCATAGCAACAAATGTTTGGATTAATTGGACAAAATGAAACAATTCATTGTAGGAAAAAATATTAAAACTTGAAAAACTTGCAAAATAAATTACAACATATATGGAAATTTTGATGACTAGGATAAAGGATAATGAGTTTCTATAGGAAAATTTATCCTCAACCTCCTAAATATTTAACATTGATGTTTTATGTAAAATCAATACTAATATATTTTAAGATAGGGATGGATATATGTATTGAAGCATATAGTGTGTGAATTAAAGTGTATAATAGCCCTAAAAACATAGCTTGCATAAATTTATGCCCACGAGATATGAGATAGAGTTCTCTATGTATACATTTAATTAATGTTCTCTTCATTTGTAGTTCATTACAATGGTTCCTAACCAATTACGAGGCCATCCAATATGTACCATTATGAAAGGTGAAATTGTGTTATTATGATGTTAGTAAAGGGAAAGGTTTATTTTATTGTTATTTCTTTGTGAGCTTCACATCTAAAATACTAATGTTATGTGGCAGTAAAATTTATAATTTAGCTCATGCTAAAAAATGCAACATTTCATTCATAGTAAAAACACTAGTACACATGGTATTAAAACCTCACTTCTCATGGAAGTATATAAAGTAGTTGATCGGTAGCATTGGTTCTCTGCTTGGCTCTACCCTATCCACTGCCATAGATATATCTATCTATGACTTATGTCAAAGGATCCATCATGAAATTAAGGGCCCAAATATTGTATTTATTCCTTGTTGGTTTACAAGCTTAGTTTTTATTAGAACTAATATTTATGGTGACTTTTGTGTCAAGAAAATCCTCAAAAATATTCGAATTTCAAAAATTAAAAATTTGAAAGAGTGCAAAAATAGATGATATTATGGTAAATATCCGTAATAATTAAAAAGTATTAGTAAAATTGAGTTATGCCAACCATTTCATTATGATAATTGGTCTGTGTGAACAAAGGTAATTTTGTATTGATTAATAATACTAGCCTCTATGTTGATAAAACAACCTTGGGATGTTCAAGCTAGATTAAGAATAATAATGGTGGTGAGGTGCAATTTGGACATACTTGGATAGAAGTGTCTTGGTGCAGGTTTGTTAAATTTAGATCTAGTGCATAAGTATCCTTGAGAGGTTTTGTAAGGAGAACTATGTGTGACTTTGATCTATTTAGAAGTGGGTATGTAGGTAGTCCTTGGGAAAAGGATGTCCTTGTGACCTCATATTCTTAAGGGGAAACTTTGTGGGGGTAGGAACAACAAGGGTTGGGGTTGTTCCTAATTTTTTTGACCTTCCCTCCTTTGTAAGCTTAAGTTTGAGCTTGAAATAGGTATTAGATGGTTATGGATGAGTTATGGAAACAAAATTACATGTAATTAATAAATAATATGCTTCTATAAATTAAGAGGAATGAAGCAAGAGAATGACTACTTTATAGTCGATATTGATTATACTTATATGTTGGGTAAAGGCTATCTTGTGTTTGTTTTAGGTAATTCTTATGTTTTTGTGTAATCCATCTCCATATATAGAGGTTTCTTTGTATATGATCCTAAATCTAATGATTGATATTTACTTTTATAAGTCACTTGACCAATATCATTAATCTTGTTGTGTATGACTTGCCTTAGTGTGAACCTCTAGGGTATTTGAGAAATGATAGGAAATCATTTGAAATGCCAAAGATCAATGTATGGGACACTATTGGGGATTGACCGACATTCACTGAGTTCTTGAAGGTGGATTTCCAAGGGCTACCCTTGTTATGATACATAAATAGTTAGTAGGTTTTCATTGGACTGTGTTAATGGTGGATGCCTGGAGCTACTGTTGTATCTTTTGGATTAGCTAGCATTCACTTGGTTCACAAAGGTGGATTGCTAGGGGTTATTTGAGATTTAATATGTGAATGGTTTCATGGGTAGTTTTCCTACCATGTGGGTAACAATAATGTGAGCATATATTTTATCATAAGGGTTCATTGGTAGTCACCTATAACATGGGGGTGATGTGTTCCAAGTGTTACACAAGATTCTGAGGAAGATAGTTGAAAATATCACTAAGGTCACAAGGTGGTATATACCAAAAGCTACTTCTTCTTAGGTGGATTAACTTATTATCAGTGCCTATAGGAAATTGATGTTGGAATCCACCCAAATGGATAGGTTCACTACTTGTGGAAATCCTTGGGATGGAGGATGGACTCACAATGTAGTATGAGATGTACCAAATCCTCCTACTAGTTTTTAGATTGTATACTTGGCCTTGTTGGGTTGAGGGTGGACCCTTGGTGTAGTATGGGATGCACCAAATTCTCTTCTTAGTTTCCCTATGGTGTAAAAGGTTAGGGAAACAGATGGGACCCATAATGTAGTGTGTAATGTATCAATATTCTTATACAATTTGGGATGCATTTAGAGAATGTGTTAGTCATTATGGATGTGTCATCTAGTTACTCTGTATATATCATGTGTATTAGAGCCAACTACTATGTGTATGTTATGTATGCTAGAGCTAATCACTGCATATCTGTGATGTATTCTAGAGATAATAACTATTGTGCTTGTGATGTATATATGATTTAGTCACCATTGTGCTTGTGATGTGTGTATGAGCCATTCATTATTGTACTTGTGAAATGTGTATGATCTATTCATAGTTTTATTTTTTATTGTAATTGTGTGAATTTGCACTCCTCACAAATTTCCCATTTACATACCTCCTACGTTAGATAAATTAAGTCCAATGAGGCTATTCCACATCCTTCATTAGCTTCCTATCCACTTGGAAGTTGTTTATAGTATCAATGGAGGATATTCTACTAAGGCTTCTAGTGTAGAACATGTACGTCCACATAGCGTGCTATTGTTCTGATAGGATTCTTGCCTCTGGAATGTACAAAAGTGTTACAACTCTCCATTAGTGATGAAGTGTAACAATTCTACACCCTTTCCTAACCTCAAATGGCTCCTTTTCCTCCAATTTCACCTTCAAATGTCTATATCCTTCATTCATTCACTCTCTCTTGGAAACTTCTTGATCTTTTGGGAATTCTACTCACTTCATTCACAATATTTTCACCACCTTTGAAGCCACAAGTTGATACTCTACTAGTTTGACTCCTCTCATTATTCCAGCAATGTTGGCATGTATAAGCTTGTGAGCTCACACCTTCTCCCATTTTCCTTGAGTTCACATGGTTTAGGGTATTTCATCCAGGTAGAGCTTGCAGAAGGCTTGAGTAATCGTAAGTTGTATTTCTACTACCCTTTCTCATTATTTCATTCTTAATAAATCTATCTATTAAGTTTAAGTATTCTTCTTATTATTTCAATAGTTCAGTTTCTTTCTATTTTATTATTATATTAGACTCTACTTGTAAGGCCATTAGTAGGTTTCTTTAAGTTATTATACTATACTTTACACTTGCTATATGTATGGATGAAAACACCCAATTGAGATGCCAATGCATTGTGCTATCATTCATTCCACGTGCTAGAGTCCTTTGGTAGTGAGCTACCTAAGTTGCAGTCTGGACTCCATAAACCTACTCACCTAACTTCCTAAATCTCTTGGGTT
>VDFB02083428.1:0-145556 GCA_007258455.2 Sequoia sempervirens
GTAAATCTGTGATTTCCTACACTCACATTGTTGATAAAAGAAAAGGATTAATAGCAGAATTGCAGTAGGTTAGAAAGGATCAAACTAGTCTATATGTACTTTCGGAAGAAATGAAAGAGTTAGTTTCCATGGATCAATTGAAGTTGGTAAATGAACAAATTGTTAGTGATCCAAAGGAATTAGATCCTTCATGGCTTGATTCACTTAAATGGAAACTAAACATATATGATGACCTGGTAAAGGAAATCACATAAGTGTTGGAGAAGTATTTGGATATGTCAGGAGAAATCAAGGGGAACTTTCATGATTTGCAGGTGAAGATAACAAATGATTTTGATGAGAAAATTCTGGACACAAAATAAATCTGCTCAAATTTTAGAGAAGTCTTCAATAGAGAAGTAGCAAATCCTGCTACGATGACTAAAGAATATTTCTCAAAGCTTGGGAGGCTAGAGCTTTATCTCAAAACTTTTAAAGCTGAAGCAGAAAGGAGGTCTAACACACTAAACGAGTTTGAAGTTGCTCTTAGAAAATGGAGAACTGGGCTTCAGATCACATTGATACCAGGTAGCAAGGATATTTTTGCAATCATTACCAGGTACAGGGAATATAAAGCCAGAATGAAGATGCAAGAGAATTTTTTGCAACAAGGAGAGAACGAGGAGCCAAAAGCTGATGAAGTTGAAGCAGCTGGGAATGATACATAGTTTATTTTTAGCATTTTCATATACTTTCTTTAAAGTTGGCACTTTTAAGTTAATGATTTCTTTTAATTTTTGGTACGGTTACTTTCAAGAAACCGTTACCAAAGACATTGGATATGTTTAAATATTGGTTCGACTGATGTGATTAGGCTCTTTTGAGCAAACTTTGATTTACTCATTAGGGAAAACTCTGTTATTTTGGCTATTATCTGTTATTTTGATATAAAAGACATTGGTGGAGTTTATGCATGCATAATCTTTGAGTTATGGCGTATAGATTTATTTTGTTTATATTAATTTTTTGCTAGTGTGATATCTATTATTGGGATGACAAATGATATAATTTTGCTATATTGTTGTGGTGTTATTATCTGTGAATAAAATTTCTACAGTGATATTGGTTTAGTTGTTATCTTTCTTTTAGAAGTTCTATTTCTATTTACATGAGATTGATAGATACCTTTGAAGTGTTATGGTTAAAAGCCCCATCCTTTATTTGCTTTCTAGTTAAAAGCATCATTAGTTTTAAAAAATCATTCATTGAACATTTGATAAAGGTAGCTGCCACCTTTCAAAATAAGTAGAGAATCAGTTTTGAAGTTTGTAATGTTGTAATGTTACTGATTCAATTGTGGTTACATTTATCACCTTTTATGGGCGTATGAATATAGAGTTAGGTGATAAATCTGTTAACCAACAGATATAAAACTCTTAGGGTATGTCTTCCCATTGGAGACCCCTTCTTTTGTGTGCAAAACAAACCAGATGGGCAGGGGAGCTAAAGGAATTCTCAAGGAATATAACCTCAAGAATATGTCTATGAGAGCTAATTGGTTTTGTGAAGCATAATCTCTATGGAGGGCGCTCATATTGGCATCAGCCATCTATTGAAGATTTCTGGGAAGATTGTGTCGATGAGAAGGAAGTTTTGAGAAGAGATTATATGAGGCTAACACTAAAACAAATACAGGCTTTCGGTCTGTCATTTCACATTCCTAAAAATGTAGTTGAGGATTCAACAATAATAGATCCTACATATGAAAGTTTTTCTGATAAATCCCACCCTAGGGTTGATTGGAGCCAAAGTGAAATTTCAGTTATGAGGGTGTGTGCTGCCTCAATGCTTAAAAGAACCCAAGACTGGTTGGATGGGAAATGGTGGCAAGTTGCTGGTCTTGTTTAGGAGCCTAAGTCATCACAAAAGAATGAATAGGGGTCTACGCAAGCATCTGGTGCAAGTGTATCATTGGGAAAACCCTTTGTGATGTCCTCTAGTGCAAATTCTCAGTCAGGAGGTGATGGTGATAGGCCAGAAGAAATAGTCAAGTTGAAGAGCATCTGTGAACAAGATAGTGTGCTTTCTCCTACCCCTAAGAAGAAGACCAATCAAGAAAAACTTATGGCTGTAGATTCTGAAGCTATCTTTCAACAGATCATTGAAGATAATATATTTCCTCCTTTGTCTAAATTGCCCTCTTCTCCACCTGATAGTGATAATCCACCTTTCACTCCTAACACTCCTAAAGAAACTATTAGTGGAAATGAAGATTCTGGTATGGTAGTAGCCTCCCCAGGATGGCTAAAAAAAGTAGTGGAGAAGAAGAGAAAGCATATTCCTACAATGCTAGTTGGAGTGGATACAGTTTCAAAGTTACTTCAAAGCTCTTCAAAACCTAAGAAAGCCAGGAGGATGTCAAGGATGGTGACTGATGCTACTTCTAGAAGTCAAATGTTAGAAATTGTTGAGCCTGTGAAGGATTTAAATGAAGATGAAATAACAGAGGCATACTACAAAGTCACACATGTTGATATGGGGCCTCCAACACTGGGAGGTGATGTGTAACATGCCAATTATTCAGTCAATACCTTGATTAAAAGAGTGAAAGAACAAAGGAAAGAAAATATAAAACTGGAATCTCAAGTCCTTGCATTGAGTAACTTTATTTCTTCCATGGCCACTCCTCCTACACTTGATGAAGCCTCCAATTCTGAGGTAGAGGGCATTGATGTGCTCACCATAGAGCAAATTAAAAAGAATTTGAGCTATTCCAGATCTGCTTGTGAGGGGATCGATAAAATATCTAGAGAGGCTATCTTTTTTTTGAATAAATTTGTGCTCTTTTACACTAAAGTTGTTAATAAGGCGAAGGAGTTAGTAACAAAATTTTAGCAGCTCAGAAAAGATCAAACTAGTCATTAGTAACAAAAGTTTAGTAGCTTAGAAAAGATCAAACTAGCCATTAGAATTTTTTGAAACCTAGCCATAGGAAGCTTTTCCAGTCATTTGTCACGTGTGATGTACTAATAAGCAATTAGCCCTAATAAGTTGCTTGTTTTGTACTAGATTTGTAAGGATCTGTATATTCATGGGCTCATAGACCAGGCACAACCTATAACAACGTTCCTTTTTCCTATATCCCCTTGTCCATCCTATCATGTTTGGAAGGTAACATAAACCACCACCAATGATTGTTGGTTACAAACCAGGCAAATTTTTAGGATTGGAGAATAGTAAAAGTGTTTTTTTAAAGAAATGGTAGCATATAGAAGCAAATTTTTAGTGTTCTAGAAATAAGAACATTCAAAAGTAGTTTTTGGGTTTCTAGAAAGAATAGTGTAAACAACAGTTTTTTAATAACTAATTGATTATAGGGGTAAACGTACATGCAAAAATATTTGAACAAAAAAACTATAATAGAATAAAAAAATTAAATTTAGTTAATGTAGAGAAAAATAATTGGAAGATTTTTCCCATAGGGACTTAGAATTCAAAAAACATGATATAAAAAAAGTTGAAATTTTCATTTCTAGTGAATTTTCTTGTTAATAGTTTCTTGCTTTAAGGTAGGAAGTGTTAATATCAATAGGCATGATTTACTTTTCACATTAAAGGAAATAATATATTTCCTTCTCTTTTTTTTCTTATTTTTTGATTTTTTATGGAGGATTTTATATCATCAATGAGTTCATTTCACTATTCAATATGAGAGCATGAGCTTATGTTGCTACCTTTTCGGTTAAGAGCCAATGGCATTGAGGTATCTATTTTGTCAAAGTTGTCCAAGGCATGATCTCGATCTCATCCCTTATATCATACCTCTAGAGGTTTTGAACCTTGATGGATGGTGTAATCAAAGAACATACCATCATCTTCACCAATTGTGCTCAACTGATTAAACTAGAATCCTTTGATGAGAGGTGGTTATTTTGTATGATATATGTTCCTTTTATCCACCCTAAATTTCCATGTGATGTATCATAATATTTTTTCAACAAATAAACTTTTAAAACATATTTGGAGAAATGATTTACCTAAACCTTACTCCCCACAATTAAAGTTGCTAGTGTTGATGATAACTACCCATAATTAAATGAAATGTATTCCTTAGATCTAAAAAGCAACAGATCATGTGATGCCACATCAGCGCACCAATAAAACATGATTTAATGCACAAGTATTGGTCTCACTTTTTTTTGGGGTCATTTTGGACACCTCGACAAAAAGCATGCTAATATGGCATCATATTTGATCATGTGGCCTCGAAACCTTAGTTATAAGCAGGAGACTTGCCAAGTAAACTGCTGTAAAAAATTTGGAGTAATTTGAAATTTCCATGTAGGATTTTGAGAATCATGAAGTTAGAGTGCTCAACTACTGAGTCCTCTCCCCTACTACTCATGCTTCGTGCCTTCAAGTGACTACTTCGTCCAACAACAATTGTCTACAAAATGCATATCCAAATCTTACTTCTACATAAAGATAATTGTTGATAAAATCTTTTATAACATTCTTTATTGAAGACTGAAATCATAAACCTAATATTTATAGTTAAAAATTGTATAAATTAACAAGTGAAACATTGCTCTCATTCAACGAGTTCTATTGGCAGGTACTAATAAAAAAACTCATTAAATGAAACTACCAAAATTAATCACCCATTAAAACTTGCCTTGAAGCAAGAGTTCTATTGGCAGGTACTAATAAGAAAACTCATTGAAATTTTACAGTTCAAACACGTCTAATGGACGTGGAAGTGGTCAAATAGTTTTCCCATCTTGGGTTAAGATGTCACCGACAAGAATTTAGGGTGGTAGATGTGATTTTGAATTCTACGTGTCAATTCATAATTATAGCGATTCAATGGGTCCCTTTGTGGGTGCTTTTAGGTATATGGATAAAGTTATAACATCTGGGTGAGGACCACCGTGAAACTTTATTACATCTCTATGTAACATGGGGGGTTGGCTTTATATGTCTTTTAAACCTAAGCAAATGTTTATATTAATATTCAAATAGTAAATAATTATTTATACTTTATTTTTGATAATGCTGATTCCAAGGTCTTAAAGTAAATATTAAAAAAAAAACTATAATGACTTTTAGAGTAGAACTTGAAGTGTGTGCAATAATTTTTTTTATAATAGGATGAAATAAGATTAAAGTATTATAATTATAATGGTGAAAATCTTATGTTTATATTTTTTATTTATTTCTTGGGTCTAGTATGAGTAGGTTGTCTTTTAAATATTAATTAGTTTGCAAGATGATATATTTTATATGAAAGTTGGTAAATAAACTTATCATGTCTTGTTCTTATTATTATTCATCTTTTGGATTTAGATCCAATCTTCACATCTAGTCCTTCATTACTTCGATTCATATCTCTATGTGTAAAATTTATCTAGGTCTATTATGTGATTGTGGATTTGAACCCCAAACCTTTGAATTTTAATTTCTTAATTTAGGTCCATGTTTCTCTCCCTTACTAGTCAAATTACAAGCTAACTAAAGTGCAAATTATTTCAAATTTCATGTTAAGGTTGCATATTTAAAGTATAAACCTAATTAAAATAATCATCTAGGAATCTATTGAACATGTCTAGAGTTCAATCTACAAGAGGCTAAAACAATTATATTAGCATTGCATCATCATATTTAGAGCATATTGCACACCTACATATTGTTCTTGCCCTTGGTTCATCATCATTGAATTGACCCATTTAGGGCTCTAGTTGAGGAGAACATGACCCTCACAATTTAGCAAAATTTCCAAAGGTCTTTCTAAACACTGCTTATTCCTTACTAGATTCAAAGTGTACACAAAGAGGGAACCAAGTTTCATACAACAAGATTTTGCCAAATTACACTTGCAAGTTACAAGTTTAGATGGACATGTGAAGTTCAAGTATGTTTATGTGAAAATCACTTATGTGTATGCAAAAGTGAACCAATGCAAGGAATAGTTAAATTTACAAGTCAATGAAAATTGTCTAATAAGTTCTAAAATTATGCCATATGAAAAATGGGATCATAACATCTTCATCAAATTCATAACTTATCCATGCATTTAATTTTAATGATTTCATTTATTAGTTCTAACAGATTTATCTAAGTTGATTTCTTATTTAATTGTTTTAATTTTTAATTAGCCTAGAAATTTATGTAAATAGTTTATTTTAGATTACTTTTTGACTCATATTACACCCTTATAGTTTTAGATATATGATATTTTTTACTAATTTTTTATGTTCCATTTTAGATCTAACTAGGATTAGATCCACCCTTTATTTATATATTAATTTATCTATAATAAGGTTCAGGTTGTTGATATGCTTGATCTCTACACACCTACCCATCCTTGTTTGTGTATCATTGATACCTTATTTATCATGAATTTTTGAATATACCTTTATCTTTAGCTTCTATTCATGCACATCTTATCAATTTATTCTTATGCTTCATTTCATCTAATGCCCTCATCCTTGATGCTTTCATGTCTTCTATGGAGGTGTTATTTTATCATATTGTGATCCCCCCATAGGATTTGCTATTGCTTGTCCTTCTATTTTTGATAAACTCACTTCAATTGTCCATGAACTTCATGTTGCCTCTTCATTTCCTATTACTAGTGTTAGTTAATGTTCATAAGCATGATGATATATTACTTATGAGCACCTTTCCTGCTCATGCTTTAGTTCATGTTGATGATACTTTATTCTTGGTCTCTTAGGATACCTTGAGGGATCTATTTTCATATGATGCTACTAGGCTTAATAAACATATATTTTGTACATCTTATGCTAGCTTGTTTACTTTTAGATATTCCTACTTGTGCATGTCTTGCTTCATCTTTACTCGAGGATCCTAGTGATGTAGATACACATGTTTAACCTCCATGTGATTTTTCTAGTCCTTCTACCATTTCTTGTTTTACAAATTATGACAGTAAATTTGATTCATTACTTCATCTAGTTATTTTCAACAAGCTTGAGTGGTCATGTATTTACATGGTTTTATTCATTACCTCATGCTTCTACCACTTCCTTTGAAGATTTGGAAAATGTCTTTATGAAAAATGTCATTATCATATTGAACCTAGGGAATGTTAATACCTAATGTCATGCAAGTAAAAACACAATCCAATTAAAGATTATATATTATTATTTCGAGAATTAGTTACTAAAATTTGTTCTACTTAGAAGATGATTAACTCCAAATTATGTTTATTGATGGTTTACTTCCACTCTTTAAAATACAAGTGTATTGCAAGGCTCATCATTCATTTTAATATTTACATGCTACTATATGTAAATATGAGTGTGATTTATTAGAAGATTCTCTTTTATATTAAAGTATTGCTAACACTTTACCTTATGTTCATGAGTTATCATCATTGCCACATTTGGATAATGAGGGTAATGAAGATGCACCTAACGATGATCATCATACCAATATCACACTAAAGAGATTTATCTACAATTCATTACATTATAGGAGCCTCCACATGTATTAGATTTTTTTAGGAGCATAATCTTATTAATTTACCTCTTGTTAAGCCAATGGATATGTCTAAGCTTGCACCATGGTAAAAAAATATATTTTTGTGCTTATCATTGTATACATGAAAAATTTATAGATAAATGCTTCAAACTAAAACATCAAATTTGATATCTCATAGATAAAGAGACAATACAAGTTAAGGATAATCACATTGAATTTTATGACAATGATCCTTCTAGTTTTAGCTATCATATTGGTTTTATTGATCATACTACACCATATGTCATATTTACACACGAGACAAAAATAAGCTAACATCTTAGACTATTCTTTCCAAGTCCATGTCAAAATTGACATACTTACATCACACTCTTGTTCATGAGGGCCAACTTTCTAATGATGTGGATAATCTAGGAGGTAGTGATTTCAATGACTTTTTTGAGCATTTCATAGACCCACTTAATGGGGATGATTCAATTTCTTAGCTACCTTCACATATATCTCATAGTATTTTCTATATTTGTGCTTTTATTTTGATATTTTAACTTTGTGTTATGTTGCTTCTATGTCTCTAGTTAGCATGTGGATGGCATAAAGAGACCTTTAGTAGTGCACATTGACACAAGTGAATTTGAATGTATGATGTGTTATTTATATCACTTCCTCCTTTTATTTGATTTTTTTTTCTATTTTGACCTTTTACTTATGCCATGTAAGTTGTAAGAATTGTTACTTATTCTTCCACTTACCTTGCATGTCCTTATAGTTTGGCCTTTAGTTGATGATGTTCCTATTCTTATTTCACCTCATATATTGTGCATTATGCCTTGTATCTCTACTTGTGGGAATCTTCCTTATGGTTGTTGTATGGGATTATGTTTCATGCTTATGTCATTTATGTTGCATGCTTATGGTGTTTGAATCACATGATTTCCTCTTATGTTTCCCCATATTTTAGCTTCCATATGCCTTATTTGACTTCTATATTTCAATTGTCGATTATGTGTCCACATGTTTCCTTGCTACTTCGTATGTTCTCATGCTATATATCTATGATGATTCTTGATGTTTCCATTTTCCTTATATTCTATTCTTGTGCTATTATTTTCACGCTATATATCTTATGCTTATCTTTACCGTGTTCGTAGTGCTTCTCATATTTACATATTATTGTAAAAGGATAATTTCAATTTAGTTAGGAGACATTAGTTTTCTAACTAAAAAATTCCTATTATACAAATTTAAATGAATATTATTTCACTTCTACTCAATAGAAAAAAAAAATAGTTATACTAATTTCCTCAAAAATGCTCTTTAAATTTAGAAATGAATATCATTCATTTGGTAAAAGCTTGAAAGAAAATAATAATATTGTTTAGTGTAAACTAAAAAACAATTCAAAGGGGTAGATCATAAAACATAAAATATAATATAGAGATAAAGTTTACATTAGACGTTGAAGCTCACTATCTAGGACACCATCACATCATGTGGATATTTGCGCTTTGCACTATTGTCCATATGAACTAGAATACCAAGTTTCTTAAGAAAATATGTTAATTCAACTCAATGATTCACCCAATATATTTAATTAGACATAGAAACACATGAGAAATCTAGTAGATAATGAAATTGATAAAGAAATGCAATGAATGGAAATAACTACATCACACAATGAAAAATAAAATGAATAATGGATACTAAAGTACTTGCAAACCTTCACTCAATTGAGTGATCTTTAAAAAATACCTACAAATACATGGAAAAGGAAAAGTGTTTGGGGCTATTTTGGAGCTTGTCTTCAAGTCAAGTCCCTATTATGGTATTTTGACCTCCATGAATAGATAAATAGGAGAAATGATAGAAATACATGTGTGTGCTCTTATCCTATGTGCATCTAGGAATTGAGAGCAATAATAAAATAAAATAAAACTACAAGTACCAATTTTGGTCTACAGGAAGACTACCATAGTGTATGAAATAAATCAAATAGGTGGTGGTTTACACAAAATAAATTTACTCAATAGATAATGGGAGATGAAATATCAAAACAAAGAAATATTATTCAAAGGAATGAGAATAATAATACTATAAATGGAGAGCTCCCCAAGGATTTGGAAGATATGCAAGTCAAGCAATCTCGTGAGAGCTTTGATCAACCATGTAGAGCAAGAACATATAACAAATATGGAGTCATGTATCCTTCAATGGAAATTTCAATAGATTTTATCTAAGATAGCCAAGAGAGACAACTAAGAGATGCAAAAAAAATTAAAATATTTCTTTTCGAAGAGGGAATGAGAGTTTTGTTTGGTTAGGTATGCGAGCATGGAGTAGTACATTGACAAGCAAGCATTGCAATAAGTGAAAATGGATAACTAAGTAGGAAATTAATGTTTGAAACTCAAAAAATTATAGGATTCTAGCACATCACACTTGTATCTTGAGGGAATTCTTTAAAATTTGACATGTGTTCCCAAAATAGAGGCAAGAATGACATTGTAGTCCAAAATTTGAGTAAACTTTGAAGTAGGGGAGGTAGGCCAAGGCTCAAGATCAAATAGACCTAGAACACACTATAAGAGTGGATGTTGAAGCAAGTTCATAAAACAATGTGAAATTATGAGGGTACATAATTTTCTATGTTATAATTATGCCATATGTTTATGAATTTTACATGTTTCCATGTGGTTGTCAAGATTGTTTCTTATGCTACCATGTTTATCTAACACAAATATATTATATGCGTGTGAACCTTATCACATTCTTAGATCTTATGATTTCATATTTATGATTATGCTTGCTTGTTATGATCTAATACATGTTTATGATCCTTGTCATGCTTAAATATTCTTATCCATGTCTATGAACCTTATCATGCTTATATCCTATGGATTTTTTCATATTCATATCTTTTATATCATAATAATGTGTACATGATCCTTATGAACACTTATGACTATCCTTATTTTGTCATTTTCCTATAGTGGGGGGATTTTTCCTTTCCCTTATTACACATTCTTTATTGATCATATATTTCATTTGTTCTTACATTCTTATTATATGATGATATCTTTCACAATGTTGACATGCTTTATCACAATGATATCTTTTCCTCCTCTCCTCCAATTCCTTGCATTTTTGTGTGCAACCATTTGGATGAAGGTATATATTATCATTAATGTTGTTTCATGAGTTTAATTATAGTGATGCATTTATGATAGTATAATAATATTTTAGTACCAATTGGAGCTTCATTACCATATCTAGATGAAGTATATTTTTTGCTTAATCAAAGCCCTTTTATCGTGCTATTTGTAGAGTCAAACCTATTCCACATGGTTGGAGTCCTTTGGTTCTTATATTCTCAATTAACATCTTTTACATATTTTATATTAGTCAAAACTTTACCACTTTCTATAACAAGCAACTTGCCCTACTCTTCTTAATTTTTTGTAAATAATTTTTAGACATTATAATTATGTCAATTTTAAATCTTTAACAAATGCTACCCATTGCAACTCTTTCTTCTACATTTGTAGGTTCTTCAAAATGGATCACCCATGGTGACGAGAGTACACATGATCCACATCTATGATCTACATACTTTATATAGATCCATATCCTTTTAATGTCTAAAAAATTTAATTTTATGTCATTGACTACTTGATTTTACTTTGAAATGTAGTCTCATGGTAGCTCACATGCAAGTCAAAGTGGGGGTAAAATATAATGGGGGTAAACCCACAAAATTGGTTTACAATTCCAGTGAGGAAGGAAAATTGCCAAAAACGCCCCCATGCAAATTTTTTTGGTTTTTCCATGGTAAAATTTATATGCCAATGCCCTTTTCCCATATATTTTAGATCTATGATGACTAGGTTGTCCTTTATGCATTAACCATTGCAAGAAGTCATTTTATGTCAAAAATGGAAAATAAATTTATTGTAGTTTTCCCCTAACATCATTCATCCTTAGGATTTAGACTTTATCTCCATATCTTGCTATTTATTATCCTAGTTCACATCCATAGGTGCATAATTGATATATGTTAGTTATTTGGTAGCAAATTTGAACCTCAAACCTTAAATTGGGCCATATTTCTCTCTTACTATCTATTATGAGTTTATTAAAGTGCAACTTAAATTTCAAATTGCATGTTAGGGTGGTGTATTTAAAGACCAACCTTGATAAATATAATCATTTAGGAATCTATTGATCATATTTGGATTTAAATTTGCAAAAGGATAAAAATGATTACATCAACACTGCATCATCTTTCTAGGGGCATATTAGGTGCTTCATATTCTTAACCTTAGCTTATTCTTGTTGAATAAATCCATCTAGGGGTTTGAATAAGGAGAACATAGTCTTGTAATTCAATAGATTTCCCAAGATAATGTGTTTCTAAATATTACCTATTCCTTACCAAATTCAAAGTATAGAAAGAAACAAGTTTCAAACAATAAAAATTTGCTACATTAGGCCCATCAATTACACGTTTATATTTGTGCATCAAATTCAAGTACACACACATAAATCACTTGAATGCAAAAGTGAACCAAATTGATAAACTATTCATATTTATAGGTCAACCCCAATCATCTAAGAGATTCTAAAACTAGCAATCATACCTTGGTGTGCAATGGGTACACTGAAAAATGTGAAAGGTCAACTAGGAAAAAAATGGTCTATTTTTTGCATACATTTGCATAGTATGTGAGGTCAATTGCTAGGACATTTAGAAAATGATATTGTTTGCGCAAAAAATGTCTCAATGGAGAAGTGATAGCTTCAAATCAGGTATGCATCCACTTACATGGTTCAAAAAATGATTGAAAGAAAACCTCTGAATTGGAAAGATAATCAAGTTTTATTACCAAGAGAGTCATGTTATGTTTCCAATGGAGAGAGAGGAAGGAATAGGGATAAAAAGAGGGAGAGATGGAGATGGAAAGAGCATGTGAGAGAGGGGGTAAGGAGATAGAGAAGAAGATAGAGATAGAGGTATAGATGGAGATGGATATGGAGGAGAGGGTTATGGATAGGAGAAGGAGAGATAAAGAGAGAGGAGAGAGGGATAGATAGATATGGAAGAGATATATATATATAGATGGAGAGATAGAAAGATAAAGATAGATATAGGAAGTGACATAGAGAGATAAGTAGAGAGAGGGAGAGACATAGGGGTAGAGAGAGATGGAAAGATAAGAAGATAGATATAGAGGGAGAGATGGGAGAAGAAATACAGAGAGATAGAGATGGATAGACAAAAAAATAGATAGAGAGGTCTAGGAAAAGGGAAAGGGGGAGAGAGAGGAAGAGAGATGGATGGATAGAGAGAGGGATACATATTTAGAGACAGAGGAGGAGAAAAGGAGATAAAGGTAGAGATGAAGATAAAATGAGAGAGGAAGAAGGAGATAACTAAATAGAGATATGGAGAGAGGTAGAGGGAGAGATAAAGAGAGAGAGGGAGATAAAGAGGGATATACACACACACACACACATATATATATATATACATATATACATATACATATATATACATATATATATACATGTATATATATATGTGTGTGTGTATCAAATAATAGAGATAGAGAGTGGGAGAGAGAAATAGGGGAGATAAAGAGAGGGAGAGAGATATATGGGAAGAGAAAGGGAGAGAGAGGTAGAGATAAAGAGATGGATAGGGGGATATGGAGGGAGTGAGTGAGAGAGATGGGAAGAGAAATAGAGAGAGGAGACAAAATTAGAGAGATAGAAAGAGGGAGTGATGGGGAGACGGAGAGAGAGGAAATGATAGTGATATAAAGAGGAAAAGATGGGAAGATAGAGATAAAGGGGGAAAGAGTAAGAGATAAAGGAGATGATAGAGACAAGTGATAGAGAGGGAGAGATAGAGATAGAAATAGGGAGGGAGAAATAGAGAGTGTGTGTATGTGAGTGAGAGAGAGATATGGATATAGAAATGGGAGGGGGAAACAAGGAGTGTGTGTATGAGTGAGTGAGAGAGAGAGATGGAGATAGAGATAGAAAGAGATATATATAAATAGATAGGGAGGAAGGTAGGGAGATAAATAGAGAGAGGATAGAGAAGTGGAGAGATATAGAAAGAGGGAGAGAGAGGGAGAGATAGAGATAGAAAGAGGGAGAGATAGAGAGATACATATATTGGGAAAGATAGGGGGAAAAGCGAGAGATGTAGGAAGATGTAAGGAGCAATAGGGGAGAGAGATAGAGATAGAGAGGAAGATAGATATAGAGATAGGGATGAAGATGCAGATGGAGATAGCGATTAATATAGAGGGAGAGAGGGAGAGATAAAAGGATATAAGAAGAGGGAAAGGAATAGAGAGAGAGAGAGAGCAACCATCTTTTTGTTCCTATATGTTTCTCTCTCTCTCTCTCTCTATTTATATATATATATATATCTTCCTATATATCTATCTCCCTCTCTCTATATATATCTCTTCCTTTCTTTTTTTCTCTTTGTCTCTCTATATCTTATCTCTAACCTCCTCTCCCTTATCTCTTCCTCTTTCTTTTCTCTCTATCTATTTTCCTTCTTAAATGTGCAATGAGTATTGAAGAGTTCTTAAAGGTGAATTATCATATCCTTATTCAAACAACAAGCGACCCTGAGCATAACTCCCTAGGGACACGTGCTATCTTTGGATTGTTGGCACAAAATGAGATCAAAAGTTAGTTTCTCTCTCTCTAACTTTTAATTTAGATTTGAAGTTTTAAATTTATTTTATTATATAAATAAAAAAATTCAAAATATAATTATTCTACAATAATAATTTTTTTAATAAGATAATTGATTATAAACCAAATTAATTCTAATAACTATTAATTATTTTTTCATAATTTCATAAGAAAACATAAACAATTAAAAAAAATTTAAAAATTAAATATAAATTAAAAATTAAAATAGAATAAACTAAATGTATAGTCAAAATATATCAAAATGCAAATATTAATAAAAATAATAATTTAAAAAATTAATAATAAATAATAAACTTATTAAGTTAATAAATAATTAAATAAAAAAGTAAAACTAATTTTAATAGAATTTTATCAACTTCTTTTATTTTCTTTATTTTTTAAATGAAAGCTTACTTTTAAATTGTTGAATCATTTTAAAAATAAAAATAGAGAAAGTTATTAAAAATGAAATATTAATAAAATATAATTCTATTTTTTTATTTCAATTTTATCAAGCCTACTTTTAAATTGTTAAATCATTTTAAAAATAAAAATAGAAAAGGTTATTGGAATTGAAATATTAATAAAATATAATTCTATTTTTCATTTCAATCTTATCTTTTTTTTTTCTTTGTTTTTAAAATAAAAAACCTACTTTTAAATTGTTAAATCATTTAAAAAATAAAAATAGAGAATGATACGAAAAATGTGGATGATTGAGATTAATTGCATTGTTTTCCATCCTCAATTCTTAATGGTTGATTTCAAAAAGTGGATCATCCATTTCATTTAGGGATGACCTTCCGCATAATTATGACACTATGAGAAATAAGTTCTTAACATCAAAATAAGTTTTTTTTCAAGATACATAAGGTTTAGGTTTATATTATTTAAAAAAATATTACAATTGTCTGCTAATGTAGGAAACTATCCAAGCCATATATACCAAACTGATAACTGCAACTCCAGCCATGAAAAACCACCCAAAAACTTGAGCAAAACAAAGAGGGACCTCATTCCTTCATCCCAAAAAACCTTCGACTGCAACTACCTACCACAAGCCCACCATCCATACACCACTGCCAACCATATGCAGAAAAGCAAAAGAACCATCCTTACAAAATTTACAAAACCAAGCTTCATCTACTAGCCACACTACCAAAGCCGAACTATACCAGGATGCAGACAGAGCAAAAACAAACCCTAAACAAACCCATACTCACAGAAAACCATTGGCCTTTGCAAAGGCCTCAAAGTCCACAATCCAATTGATGTCCTTCACAACCATGAGTTTGAAGAACTTTTTCAAATACTCCACAACCACGACGATGATCATTCTATGTCGCATAAGGGCCAAACCCTTTAAATCAAGTAGGAAAGGAAAAAAAATCACCACCTCATCTGTAGTTCACAACAACTCCAAATCACCAGGGCGAGGAATACCCGTCCCCATAATGGCGGCCTTCAACACCTCATCGACACCCAACAACAAATCCTTTTTGAAAACCTTTTCCAACAACACCCTAGCTTCCACCTTCGACACACGGTTGTCTAGAAGAGATGCCAAAAACCTGGAGGTGACATAGGTATTATCCCTCCCAAATTCACTTATGGCTAAATGCTCGTCTCCTAGCACCATTTTAACCGCCACGACCAACAAATAATTGTTATTAAGCATAATCCTCTTGAGGCGCTGATCCGTAATTGCCCTAAAGGCCATTTGATGCATCTTGGCCCCCAAATAAATTGGCGTATCAACACCGAACCAAGCCAAACCCTTAGCCGAGACTTCAATTATGAAACGTGAGTGCCTTGCCATCACAACGCCCAACCGCTCACCCAACAAAACATACACTACCAGAAACACTAACAAACTACCAGAGCCAAGTCGAAAGTAGTGGCCACTACAACCTCCTTCGATTCATTTAAACCATAGAAGACGCTGGACTATCATCATTAAACAAACCTCAACTAGGAAATAAATAAATGCCATGACACCACACACGAGAGAAGCCATCCTCGTCCTCAAATACCATCCAAACTACTCTGCGGGCTATCACATCAACACTAGAACTCGTACTCATAATCCGCCACCCTAACAACATGCCATATCTAATATTAAATGCCCGTTATGGGTGCCAACTTGTCATCCAACCCACGAGAGCCTTGCCAACGTGTATTTCCAGGGTGGCAACCAAGGCCGCCACCCCAAGGAATAGTGCTCTACTGCCAAGGCCCACAAAAGGCCAAACCCCATCCACTTCAACCGCCACGTGCCCTTCGCCACACATGAAGGCCACCCACCTTTCCTCCCACAAACTAAATCTATAGATTTAATTTAATTTAATTTCTACATTTATTTATAATAATTTCATTTACCAATCTCAAATTATTTATTTAGCCCAATTATTTATTTAATTTTTTTGGTCCATTTGAATTGCCTCATGAACTTCTAAAGTTAGGGCCCCTCTCCCCTAGTTTATTTTCCATTGCAATAATCAAGCAAACTAAACTAAAAACACGATCGCCAATTTCTGATCAGGAATTATTGTACGGAACGAAGTACATGCACTCCGAGCTCTCTGGGTTGAATCTTGACCTTTCACGTTTGGAAATTTGCGCGAACTTTAGGGAACTTTGATTCTAACTTGTCCTGAGCAATCATCCTGATAAAGTTCTTCATGGGAGCATGCATGCAGTACGTGATATATTGAAGCCGGCATTCATTGCTGTCGGAGACAAGGTACTCGATCGTATACAGTGTAAAAGGAGCTTCAGTACATGTCACATCATTAACATTTACTTTATTTCTCACCTCATTATCATCATTCTAACTACCCAAAATTAAGACAGAAGGATCATTAATGATTAAGCGAATATATTCACTGTTATTATCAGAACTTCATTATCTTTACCAGGAGGAGCAGGTAAGATACTGTTTATTCAGTAATGGTAGTTGGAAGAGCAGTCGTTCCAATTGCTCATTCAACTTGACGACTTTTTGGTTTTGATGGTTGGTGTTAATGGGATGCTTTATAGTATTTAATTCTATGTGCTCGCATGGCTGTCTTTCTCATGGGGCAAATTAAGCGTTCTCTCTTTGGCAGAAGGTGAATTTGCTTTGACAGCGGGGATGATGTTGAGTTTATTGACAGCTATAAAGCTATATGTGGTGGTGAGGCTTTGTTGCTATCATAATTTTTTTTTTGAGATTAGATTAGATTATATTAAATTTTTTTTGAGATTAGATTAGATTATATTAATTTTTTTTGAGATTAGATTATATTATATTAAAAAAATTGAGATCAATGTTTTGGGCTTTTACTGTCAACAAATTCACCTTCAACAATTCGTCGTCATGACAAGTTCATCTCATGGAAAATTCACCGCCAGCAATATGATATGAATTACTGCTGGTGAATTTTCCACAAGATGAACTTGTCATGGCGATGAATTGTTGGAGCTAATGTCTTGGATCACATTTTATGATTCATCATAAGGATGAGATAGAAAGAGAAGAGAAATGAGAGGTAAGTAGCACATCATGTTATCTAAATAGATAAAGGGAGTGAGGTCTCATGAGAACCAAGAAAACTAGCAAGGGAAAGGAAAAAAGACTTGTCAACCAATTTTTATGACTCAAAAAATTACAAAAGAAAATGAGAAAGGAGAAGTATGTTTTATATTCGACTTTATTGATACAATTTTCTTATTATACAACATCCTCATGCTCATTTTGTTGTTGTCTTATTTTTTGATTATTCTATTATAATTTAGCTCTATTATTATGTTGTTCCTCTCCTTTCTCATTTCATTTTGTAATTTTTTGAGTAATGAGAATTGGTTGACTTCCCCTTTTTCCTCTCCCTTAATGTTTTCTTGACCTTTTTGTGACACCTCACTCTCTTCATCTATTTAATTAAGAGAGTTGGCTGCTTATCTCTCATTTCTCTTGTCTTGCTATCTCACCTTGATGATGGATTATGGATTGTGATCCAAAAAGTTAACGAAGAATTTTTTTTACATAGTCTAATCTGATAAAAATTAAGTTAATTAGAATAGTCACTTGAATTGTTAGGTATCTATATCACTGTCCTAGATTTGTAGTGTAATTTTATGCTCATGCTTTGCATCATGTTGTTTTTTAAAGCTTTCATTGTATTTTCTTAAAGTTGTCATGTTTTGGACAATATTTTTGCAGTTCTTTTAGTTACATAATTCTTAAACATTTATAATTTGTTTCAATTAAAAATAAGTAAATAATGAGATTCAATTTATTAAAAAAATTAATGGGATGTAGTTGGTAAGGGATTTAAAAAAGGAGTTAATACGACTAGTTATAAAATATAGAGAATATAAAGCTATATTAATAAGAATTAGCATGTAGTTGTATGGTTAAATTATTCTAGTTTATAGAGGTATTATTAAACAACCACAATACTATCACACTAGCCTCATACTAAAAACAACATAAAATAATTTAAAAATATTGTCAAGTAGTAACATAGAACCCACATAAGACATTTGATTGTTTCAAAACCAACATCACAATCCTATATCCTTAATTATGTTGAGAAAAATGACACTCATAATACATAATATTATCTTCAACCACTTGAAGCTACCTTAAATGATTCTCGCCGCACCTTCTATGAGTATATGTCTAACATTACTCATGGACATGATGCCAATTATGTTCAATTTTATAATGATGGTTGACAAGATTTTGCAAATCTTGTTCATGTAACCCACCCACTTCATTATCTTTTTTTTGTTTAAGGTTTCTAATCATATTCAAAATGATTTTTAGCAACTTGTTAATATTGGGAGCATGAGTCTAAGCTAATATATCTGAAACTAAGAGTAAATGATTGAATGATATCCATTATGCTAAAACCATCTCAACCCTTATTTATTGTTTTATTACAACTTTGCAAAATTTAAACCTTAATAGAGGATGAAATAAAATGACATACCATCATCCTTATCAATCATACTTAACCAATTAAAATATAACCCTTTAAATGCTTTACTATCTTTAATCACATATCTCAATATGTTTATCAATCCTTCTTATAGAAAATTTAGAAAATGTAAATCATACATATAAACTATTCTAAAAAAGTGAAGCAAAAAATTCAAGGTTCAATTTGGATTTTGTTTGAATATATTCCCTTATCTAGTGATTCCTTCAAGCATAAAATATAATAATTAGACTAAGATGCAATAAAAACATTACTCACTATCAATCCATATAATTTTTTTGGGATACACATCAATATTAAATATTCGAGAGAGAAGCATGAGATATGGTTGGCATAAGAATACTACCAAGTAACACAATCACCTGAATAATCTTAGATAGAGTGAACCTCCTCATATATATATATATATATATATATATATATATATATATATATATATATATATATATATATATATATATATATTTGGAAGAAGATGAACAATTCACAAGGATAAAGAGCTCAAAAATACAAAGAGTATCAACAAAAACACAAGTTCGTGGGACTTGGGGTTTTATTTCACAATGCTCTCCTAGTATGAAAAGGTGGGCCTACATTTAATGTGCTACACCCTAATGACTCTATAATAATGAATTTCAAGTACACAAAGCTTGTGCTTGATTTGCTCCATTAAAACATAACTTTCATTAAGTTTTGTTAATGTGAGATTGTAATAATTTGTAATTATATATAAATATTTGTAATTTAAAATTGAAAAAAGAGTGAAAATATTACTTGTCAGAAGTTGAATTCAACATTAATATAAAAGAAAATAAAGATGAATTACATGACATATTTATTGAAGGAAGTTTACACTTCTAAAATCTTCATACAATAAGAAAAGAACATCTCATTCATGTGTGTAAGGATATTTTTGTTAGTAATAGCAATAACAATGACATACACATTATTTATGTTGATAGATAAATTCCTCCCAAAAAAATTGTGCGAAGAAGAGCACATCCATGAGTCTAAAACTGAGTCCCTAAAAATATTAAGAAGAATGACTCTTACACATTATAATTGAGAGAAAGACATTTCTCACATATACATCAAATACACATCCACCCATAAGCCATACGAATTTACTAATGAAAATTATAGAAACATAAATATTCAAACATATTAACCCACCTAACAAATATCATTTCTCAATAGGTGACTATAGATGTGTAAGCATTCAATCACTAATGATGACAACTCTATCTCAACATCTAAACTAATTTAACAACATTCAGTTTTTACAAATAATTTGATCCCCTCTAATATGAAGTGCAATCCATAATCAATTGAATAACACAAAAAAAAATGCAAGTCTATGAATATCATATTATAATATTACATGTACAGTAAACCCAAACATCATGTAAACCTTCTATCAACTACACGTATCCAAGAACATATTTAAGTGTATGATAAGAAAATTATATCTATGCGTATCTTAAATCATATCTATACTTTTTATATGCATCCAAGAATTGACTTAAGCTTCAAATAAAAAATAGACAAAATCCTAACTATCACAAAACATAGCTACCTTAAAACTTGCACAAGCCTATCTATCTCAATGATGGAGCTACTATGAGACCAAATAATATCTCATAATTTTTTGAAGAAACTATATATTTTTCTCTAAAATAGTTAGCATGCTAAACTTAATTATAGGTCTAATAGCTTATAATTGTTTTAATGCAAATTATGATTTGTTTTTAAGCTTATTTCTTTTTGGTGTTAAAAATGTCTAAATGATCATGCAATATCTTGTTTTTTAATATGTTCATACATTTTTATGCCAAATATAAGGTCCTAAGAAGAATAGAAGAATCTAGACCTTAAAAATGATAGCCATGTATCGTACGTAGAGTCAAGAAAGCGTTGCAAGTTAAGACTGAAAATATTTTATGTTATGCAATAGATTTAGGAATAAAATATTACCACATGATTTATAATCTAGTAGACCTAGATAAGTGATAATAATCTGTAGACCCAAGGAACTAATCCTAAAGGAGATTAGGGCCCACTCTACCTAAAGGAGGAGGAATTTGGTTTGATCTTTTCTACTATGATGCACTTTATTAATATTTATGTTTTCCTTAAAGTTTATTTTATTTTCTTTATTTTTAAATTAAGACCTATAGGCACCAAAATTTAAACATTCTAGAAAAAATTAAGATATAGTTTTCAATTTATATTTTATGAATTGTGTTTCCTTCATAATGCAAGTATGTTTTCTTTCTCATGCAAGGAGTAATTTTGTCACTGTATCTACTCCAGCGGATGTCGTAGGAGTGTATTTCCTCTTCTTTTCTACCGCTTTCCTCAACCATACTAGAGATTTTTCTATTAGACTGGGGGCTTTATCACTTTGAACAACCTCTCTAAACTCGCTAGGAATAATTGATATGTTTTTTATAGGAGGAGAAGATTCTTCAGAAAAGGGCGGGAAAGTACTATCTTCAACAATATGCTTAAAGATTCTCTCTGAATCTTCTAACACAGGTTTTGTTTGGACATTTTTCTTTTTAAGAGCAGGGGCAAATGGGCTGACTTGTTCACATATTGATTTTGATTTAATTGATTTCTCTAGATTTTCACCATCACCCCCAGATTGTGAATTGGTGCTAGAAGACTTGATGACTATCTTCGTTGATGATGTACCTCCAGGGACTACTTGGCTAGATCCTTGCTCATTTTTCTGGGATGATTTTGGTTCATGAACAGAACTAGCAAGCCTACACCATTTTCCCTCCAACCAATCCTGAGTCCTTTTGAGTACTGGTTCAGCCCATTTACTCATATATAAAACTTCATCTTTATCCCAGTCAACTTTGGGATGTGATTTATCATGCAACTTCTCGTATTCAGGATCAAGAACCATCGAATCTTCAAACACATTTTTCAGGAATTTGGAAAGAGAGACCAAAAATTTGTATTTGATCAAGGGTTAACCTCATATGGTCCCTTATGAAAACTTCATTTTCATTAGCACAATCTTCACATAAATCTCCAATTGAAGGTTGGTGTTGATACGAGCTGGAGGCATACAGATTTTTTCTCACAAAGCCCTTGCTGTCAAAATTAGTTCTTACAAACAAGTATTGGAGATTATATTCTTTGAGAATCCTTTCAACATTCTTAGCCATCTGATTGCTTTTGCAAGAGAAAGGAGTAACTAACGGGAAGGTATACCCTTGCTTTCCCATATTCATGTATTTTATATTTACTATGGCCATTTGTCTGCAGGCCTCCAAAAATACTAGTAAATCCTCAAGGTACTTAGGCAATTTAAGTGGATCCTTCTCGTAACCTCCAATTCTCAAATAAGAAAATCTATCAAACTAGCTATAAAAACTTCCAAACTTCAACACCAGAGATTTTGATTGAGGGGAAAAATGCATTTCAGGGTTTCCATCCAACTTTCTCGCAGCTTCCATTAAAAAGGCATCATTAACAAGACAATATTCTCCCATCCCAACCTGCCTGGTAAATTGTGGATAACACTTATACACAGGCATGCCAGGACTTGGTGGTACTTGTGGTTTCAACCCTATCTAATAAGCTCTTTGACTAGCAATGATATATATCAAACAAGAACACAAATGAAAGGTAGCAGTCTTTTACAAGTTAACTAATTGCTCATGCAAGTGAAAGCAAATTATCTTGGCCCAATCGATAAACACATTATCATCACAAATAACTAAAATGAACTGACACATCCAATCTTCAAGTAATTCAACTTGTGCATCCCAACGATACGATGAAATAAAGCAATAACATCAGCAATTTTTGCTTTAAAATGTGTCCTCTTAAGTTTATTTGGCAATTGAGACTTACCTTTCTTCTCTAATTTTAACCACCCTTTGGCCATAGAATTTTTACACTAGGTTTCATTAGTCCTGAAATATTCATTAGTTGTTACAACAGACATCTCCTTTATGGGTGCCTTCTCTAGAATTCCCAATGATTGAGAAACGACCTCAAAAAATTTTTTAGCTACAATGGTTTCGTCTGCGGCCTTGATTGCCCAGGTTTCAAGAATGTACCTTCTCGCACATGCAGCAATTAGGTCAACACTCAGCACTGCTTCTGGAAAACCTCCAGCCTAAGCTAGTCCACTTTCGAACACCTTCACATCTACAACAGATTTTTCTTTATTGTCCAAATGTGCCCAAAATTCTTTCAATTTAAAAAGTCCTAGCTCTGTATCCCTCACACCGAGCTAGCAATTTTCAATTTCAAATTGCATGAGCTCACTATGCCTAATGAGATGCTTGAATTCATGAAGAAATAACACCAGCAGGTAGAAGTATAGTTGAGGCTTTAACAAATAAATTCTCACCACCTTCAAACCATATAAAATGACAAGATGTGCAATCAATGTGGAGTAAAATGAGAATGCAAGCTAAATGTCTGAGTAAAAATTTGCTACCCACGTATGTTGTTATTTTTAATAGGACGTGCTTTAAATGCAACATTCAATTTCATACCTCGAAAAGATAGCCTTTAAACCTGCATGCTTTTGGAAATTCCTGAAAAGACAATTCAAGTTTAGTCCGTACATAGCGTTCAATGAGATGTCAGACGATAGTGCCTTTGAAAGGAAAGATAAGTCCATCATGTCACGTGGTCTCTAAAACTTGGAACCTCAAAACCAAAGTATGAAGTTTCAATGTTTTTGAAACCTTCGATCCATCGACTAAATCCACACACTGTAACTCAAAGGTTACGTATGCATGAACTTAAGTTACTCAACAAAGTGAACAAAGTTGGGGAATCGGGTAGTTATGAAAATTTAGAACTCCACGACAATGCGACATGTCAAATGGTTATCAAACTCGAAGGCTTAGCGACTAAGCTTGATTTTCTCCGTTGAGTCTACAACGATACATCAAATGTTCTATCGAACAGTTGAGTAATTTATGATATAAATAATAAACATGTGTTTTAATTTTTTTTTATTTTTAACCATTAATGCGCTCAGATTATCAAGGCCTTTATAAAATGAATTACAATGTCACAATAATAGCAGTAGCACAACCATTAATAGCACTAAGCATAGTAACACTTAACATTGCAATTGCAAAGGATTTAATAAAAGGAATTACAATGTCACATTAATAGCACAGTAACACTTAACGTTGCAAAGGACCTAATAAAAGGAATTACAGTGGCACATTAATAGCACAACCATTAATAGCACAGTAACACTTAATGTTGCAAAGGACTTAATAAAAGGAATTACAATGTCAAATTAATAGCACAACCATTTACTTTATTACAACTGAATTACAATGTCACATTATTACATAGTACAAATACAAATGTAAGCACAAGCACTAAGCTTCTATTGGATCACTAGTGAAAACGTAAATGTAATACATGTGTGTCTGAAAATAAATGGGACTTGTCGGGTCAACCATGCACTCTGAATTTCAATTTTTGGTAAACCCTAACAAGAATTACAACTTCCAGGATCAACCATGGCTCTGAAAATAAATGCATGGGGAAAGGCGGGCTAATCAAACAGGGGAAATGGGAGCTGTGAAGATAAAAAATGTACTTCTCCCCTTTGAAAATCCGATTCATGCAAAAGATGAGAGGTTGTAAAACTGCTCCCATCTTCTACTTGTAGTTTCCATGCACTAGGAGAGCACTTATCTCCATCAGAGCTCCCCATCCTGGCTAAAAACTTGTCTGAGAAGTCAGGTGAACCAAATCAACTTCTTTCCAATTCCACCCATTCTGAACTTGAAGGAAATTGGTCTTTAACTCTGTAACTACATAACTACAAGCAGGAGAATTTAGAGTATCCCCAATAATGCCACATCATCTTCTTCCCAAATCCTATTCCTTATTAACCCTACAAAATGAAAATCCTTATGACAATTCGAACATTGCACACAAATTCTCAATAGTAAAGCCTTTAGCCTTCAATGAATGACTTCCATTTTCAGTTGTGCTCACTATCCTTATTTATGGACAACAATGCCGCCAATAGTGCCACTACCAGCCTGGTCCCTATGTACACCTCACACGTGTCACATGTGAGGTTAGGTATAATCATGATTCATGAATCATAATCATAATTCGCGCAAACCAAAAAATATACTTAAATTTTAATCGATTCATGTAACTTAAGCCTTACATTTATTTAAATGTTTAATTTGATTGACTTTTGGACTCTGACAGGCTGACAATTGTCAAAATTGTCGGTGCCCCTCAAAGTTCAAATGATATGAAATCATTACAAATCTTGTTTCACTAGCCATTTAGTCCTGCATTGGCAACAAATTCTAAACCGTTGATCATTGTAAATCTAACAGTTAAAAGGTGATTCCAAAGGTTTAAGTTCGCAAGACTAGCGCTCTGTGCATTTCATTCCCGAATGCAACTACAACCATACATCAAATGTTCATCGAATGGTTGAGTAATTTATGAATTATGATATAAATAATAAACATATTAGAAATCAACAACATTTTAATTTTTGGTAAACCCTAACAAGAATCAAAACTTTCAACTTTTAGTGTTTATAATTTTTTTTGTCAATTTGATGGCAATTTTCTTTTTTCATTTGTATTGCTTTATGTTTTACTTTCAAATCTGCATGCAATTTTTTTTTTGCTAGGTAAAACATTGCTAGGGGAAGCACCCTATATTGATTATCAAAAAAGGATTACATGAGTTTCTGTTTTTCAAAAAACCACCCTGAAGGCCTTTTCTGTCAAGTGACCTTCCCTAATCAGCTAGCCCACCCAGAATCTAGATTCCCTGTTCAAAACTAAAAGATTGAGAATTTCAATTAAATGCAATGTAATACGTCAAGGCATTGAAAAGAGAGAAATGAGCCTTGATCTTGCCACGTGTCCGCATCTAACGGTTCTAGTGTTATTCCAGAGGTTTCAATTTGCAAGTCTACTGCTTCAGAGATTTACTTCCAAAATGCAACTACAGCCATCCATCAAAACTTCATCGAATGGTCGTGGACCTCATGGTTATATTGATTTGCCTTTACATCCTTTGTGTAAAACATTCTTAAGTTTTTAAGCCTTGGTCCTATGTTCTTCGTAGGCGGTCCCTCTTTAAAAAAAAAAAAATTGCACGTGTATATTTATGCCACTTAAGTTATTCTATCGCTCATCACCAAAATCGAACCCATCAGGTTCATTCGAATCGAATGGTTCTAGTGTAATTTCAGAGGTTTTAATTCGCAAATCTACTGCTTGAGAGATATAATTTTGGAATGCAACTATAGTCGTTCATCAAAAATTCATCGAACAGTAGTGGTCCATAATGTCGTGTGGTCACTGAAACTTGGAACCTTAGAACCAAAGTCTAAAGTTTTGAAATTTTCAAAACTTCCAACCCACCGACTACATAGATGACCAAGAAAGACTTGCAACTAAGGTTAGGAAAAGCACCAAAACTTGATTGCCCCCAATCAGGTGTGAGACCAATTTATTAGGTGCAAAGGGGTAGCAGCGAATGCAAAGGATGATTACCCATTCATTTAAATTTTGTGACGGTTTGTTCATTTAAATACCTTCCCCTTTAAATTTATCAATAGAACATACGTACACCCAGCACTAGCAAAAAACCTTCATAAATGCTTCACTTTTTATGAAAAATTATGCGCCTCCTTCGCTTACTAAACAATTTTTAATTCGCCAATTTTTTTTTCTTAATCATTTGAAAATAGGTTTAATTCGCCAATAAAAAAATAAAAAAAATTAGTTTGAAAAAAAGTTTTAATCGCCAACAAAATTATTTTTTCTCGTTTGAAAACAAGTTTAATTCTCCAATTGAAATATTTTATTGGTTTGAAAATAGATTTTAATTGCCAATGGAAAAAATTTAGTGGTCTTAAAAAATTTGCATTTCGCCAGGATTTTCCACAGACTTCTAACGATTAGAAAAGATTTTCCAATGGACTTTTTTTTTTCACAAAAAATGAAAAAAAATCGCCACTAAAATTAATATTTTTATTGTGAAGTATACAAGATTCGTCAGGATTTTACACCTTCGCTAAGGGGGGGGTTTCTTAAAGTTTTCCCTGGGATGCAGTTACATTAGTTTGTGGCTACATGCTCAAGGAGTTAGTGGATTAATATTTGAGTCAAATTCATAGTTGTTCTATTATGGAAACTTGTCTAAGGCATGAATAGTGCACTTCTCTATGTCTAAGTGTTGGTAATTTGGTCTGCATCTTGCCACATTACAAGATTTGGTTATGCAGTTCTAGAGTTAAGATTCGTAATGTTTAAGGAGTCTATTTCCTAGATTTCAAGTCATGTCCTCTTTTGCAAAAAAAATTATAAGTGTTTGTTCTCTGGATTACTATTCACTAGTATAATGTGTCTTAGTTGACTCACTAGAATGCTTTACATTCTTATGTGGTGATTGGTATGCTTGTGTGGATTTGGGAATCTATTCAAGATGGTCTAAGGATTCAGTGATATGAGTTCCAAGTGAATTGGTGCTTCGCAGTGCTATGTCTTATGTGTTGAAGTGTCACATATTTTTTGGGTTGCTTTGTGTCTATTAGTTCAATGAGATTATTTACTTTTGTCAGCTTTTGGTGATTGATTCTTTAGGAGATGGTTATAGAGAGGTTGAATTACCTTTATTTTGGTCCACATGATGTTTTTAGTCTCTCCCTAGTGATGTAAAGGCAAACGGTTAACATTTTTTATAGTGGTGTTGAAAATTAGGTCGACAGTATGAGTTCCTTCATTTATGGTTGCTCCTAACCTACCTTAATTGCTTGATTGGGGTGTTTCATCATGTTTTTGGGGTCATATATGCTTTGGGTTGTCCTACAACGTTTTTTTTTTATGCTACATGTGTTTGAAGATGACTCATACTTGTTCACACATTTCAGTTGATAGGTCCTATTGGTGCCAACCTAATTAATGCTTTGAGGTGTTGTGAAAGATATATATATTGATGAATAGATCACTTGTGAAAATAATATAAATGATGGGTGTAATAGTTTGGTGATGTATTAGTTGAGTATGAAGTGTGTGAAATCAATATGACAGAGTAATTGTGCTACAGAAAAGGATTGCACACATCAGCATATGTTGGATGCCTCACTATAGTAGTTCATATTCATATTACTCATTATAATGTATCCTGCTCTGAGACATTGAGTCTCATCAGGTCCTTTGTATCTTTCCCCAAGGCTATACACCTTAATATGCAAGTCCATAGGCAATAAGCCTTAAACAAAATTGCAATCTTTATAAGTAGTGATCTTCATATAATGTGAGTTAATCCTCACTATGGCTTTTCCCTCATTAGGTTTTCCACATAAAAATATCGGTGTCTTTGTGTGGTGCATGTTTTCTCTTTTTCTCTTCTTTTAGTTCATGTGATGTGATGTTTTATCTACAAATAGGATTGGTTAAGTTTTAATATATGTTGATTCACCCCCCCCCCTCTCAGCACTTATTTGTGTTCAATACAATATTCCTTGGGTGTCTCTTTCGCAACAAGGTTGGGATATTTTAACCCTTTACCAAGCCAAACTACTATCAATAGCCCTCCTACTAATGACCTTTAATGTACTTTCTTCTTGTAAACAATTAAAAATGTCCTAAATGGTATTACACACTTAAATTTGATATATTAACATCATTTCATCCTAAAATCCGTCTTCTTTTTGCCTATTTAATTAATTAGCCTAGCTATTTGATTAAATGCCTCATTTTTCACCTATTAATCTAATTGACCTAATTGGGTTAATTCACCTCTTCTCACACTAACATTTCATCTTGTTTAGTTAAATAATGCAAATTATTTAATTTAAACCCTAGGTCCTCTTATTTAATTAAATAACCCTAATATTTTCAATTAAATATCATTTTGCATTCCCCTTTTCATTAAATAAATAAGTAATTTAATGAATATCCTATTATTCTCCATCATGCACATTTAAATTTAGTTTTAACTAACTAAATTGCTAATTATCCTTACCTTCCCACTTGCAAGGGAATATTCTTGGAATATTCCTCCTTTGTACATTCCTCCAAAAGAGAATATTCCCATGGAATATCCTCTTTTTTGCACTCATTCCTCTAAAATATCTCTTAACCTCTTCCTAATTCTTAGGAAGTGTGTTTGTTCAAAGCTAATTTAGATCATTGATTAAATTAATTGATCCTTGTCAACTTGCAACCTTGACCATGGATTGGAATCCTCAATCCATGTTTCATCCTCCTTTCATTGTTGACCATTGATTGATCTTTTCAATCTAATCCCTTGATTTCTCATTTGCTCTCCTATAAATAGATCACTATTTGGAGACAAATGGATCCATCTTTTGATAGAAAATTCATGTTGTTGAAACTCACACTTAGCTTGCATCCATATTGAGCACTTTTATTTAGCATATTAGATTAATTTCATCCATTTAGCTTAAGCATCCATTAATGGCTTCCATGGTAACTTAGCTTGCATCCATTTTAGTATATTTTAGAATCTATGGATTACATCTTTGAATTTTGTTTACATTTAGCATAGATTGCATCCTCTTTATCAATTATCTTAGCATTTAGCATTTTAAATATAGTTTTACACCATGTTTCACACACATCTAATTAGTTTCATCACTTTTCTTCAATAAAACTGATTGGAACAAAGCTCATAGCATCCAAGCTTATTTCAACAAAATGGGATTGGGAAAGGGTTGAATTCCACACTCGAAGTAGCACCAATCCCCCAATGCGATGAGGTTAGGTTGAGTGGAAGCACATGAGGATGCGACTCTAGGAAGCTCATGTAGTTAGGAACTTATGAAAGAAGAACAATTTTGGCTACCTATTGGAGGAACAATGCGGAGCTCGACAGTTGATGAAGCAACTTTTAATATTCTAAGTTTGTTTATTCAAAATAAAAATGAAAGAAACCTATACTAGAAACATGCATGCATCTAGAAACAAAGGTTTACATTTGCCTCCATTATGGAGAAAATATTCACAAAAGATAAAGAAAAAAATGCACCACAAACTGCATCTCAACAGAGATCTTTGCAACAAGCCTCCAAATGTTGGTTGACCTACACAGGAATGATGCCTTTGTAGGAGAGAATTGTGAAGGGTTCATGCCAGATCACAGGGCCTTCTTACACCAAACCACCAATCACTATGGAATGATCAAACCAACAAGTCATGTCGCTCTCAAAGGATTTGGGTTTGCTATCAAACAAAGATCTTTTCAAACCAATGGCTAGTTGCACCTATGCAAGAAAATCCCCCTCCTCACAAAATAGATTGTGCCTTTTCCACAGAGAAAATTACCTCGACTTCTAGATCAATGCCTTCCACAACAAATCGTGATTCTCACTGAGCTAGGAGAGAATCAGGTGCCACCCAATACTTTCTGTCCCATATCAAAGGAAAAACTCATGGCCTAAAATCAATAGGTGCAGGCCTACATATGTTGGGTGGAGTCCTCTAAGAAACAAAGTGTCACACAATATTCCATGCAGACCCTGCCTCATCAGAGATTATGTCCATGTCATGGCTTGAGCAGAAATTTTGCAATAGAGAGACTCCAATTCACAATAAAAGCAAATCACCCTTAATATTGCTACCTCTAGAAGGTTATCTTCTCATGGCTGAGGAGCAAATCATGGGAAGAAGTGATATGAAGGATACTACAAATGGACAAAAGCTCGATCCAAGGTTCAAGTCATTGCCTCCTTGCCTTCAATAGCTCTACGCCTTGGCTTCCAATAAGGAAGTCTGCAACCTCCAAATGAAGGGGCAACCAATATTACAAACAGACTGGGCCTCTTAATGAAATTTGTGCCCTCTAAGAGAAAATTCATGAGTAGAATGAAAAACTATGCCTCCCAAACAAAATCATGCCTCTAATTTGAGTCACGACCTTCTATGGTAATCACAACCTGAAAATAGGAACTGGGGTGAAAAAGGGAATGTAGGTTGATGAAATGAGGGTGTGGCGTAGCAAAAAGAATAAACTCCCACACAAAGAACACCAATAGAGATTCTAACACCAGCTACAGGTACGCCAACCTCATGCTTTGACCAAACAAATGCAAATAGAAATGATTATTGCTGTGGCACAACCAATGAAGGAGCAAGAACAACAAACCCATGGCTTCTCTTCACCTCATATGCATCCCATGCACACAGACCAATCTTCATGTTCTTTGCCAATCAAATAATTCCTCAAAAAAGAAAACAAGGATCTTCAGATATGGAGCTCTGATACCATGAAAGAATCCATGATTGAGATTCCATAAGCCCTGGATGATATTTTGAAGAGAAACCTGTCACACATGAATGAGAAATTACACATCAAAAATGTGAAGAAACAATAATGATTATTGATTATTGAATGATTACAATGAAGGATTGAATATCCCTATGTAGACTCGTGAGAACTCAACATGAGATCCCTGAATGGTGGAGTTTTGACTGATAGAGGAGTGGGATAAAAAAATGCATGAATCAGTTAAGTCACTTAACTGATTGAAATGAATAATTAATGCAATAACACTCACAATTAGAACTAGATGATCTTTTCCTAAGTTTGCATTAAGCACTGGAGTAAATATTAATTAATTTACTCCAACAAAGACAAGAGTGAAACACCCCCTAAAGGTGTCCCTACACTTACAGCAAAGGGGATTCCAAGTTGTGGGCTTGAAAGTGTTGTCATTGGCCTTGACCTTAGGGATAGGAAGTGCTTGATGCATTCTCAATATTATGTTATACTAGTGGAAATTAGGGTGAATAACCCTCAAACACACACTATTCACATAGGAATTTAGCAAGTCAACAACCAAAACATATTTTTAGATTTTTTTCTATGTTTGCAATCACATTCCAAAATTTTCCCAAAACAAAAAATCATTCAGAAACACCAAATTTGAGACAATCAAACTGTGCACCGCATCTATGAAATTGTAATCCGTAACTGCTAAAATTCAAAATTTCAAATCAAATCCTTGTCCAATCTTAGTCCTTATTACATTTTGACAATTACCTTACATTTTGATTACAAACTTACTTAGTTTAACCAATCCATTTCATTACATTTATATAGGTTTGTCTTGCATTTTCTTACCTAGGTTGCATTACCCTCCTTGCATTGCCTAGTTGGTTCTAGACCATTCATAGCTATGGGAACCCTTCATATTTCAGGCTAGGAGGCCTACCATACCTCTGATCAGTCCATGGTTACATTTCTAGATTGTTATTGACCTCATATTTCTATCAATCAATTGTCAATCATCATTGGGTCTCAAACTTATGTCTTAGTTTAGACTCACTTTGTCAAATCAATCATCCTTTCAACATTCATATCCTAAGGTCTTGACATTCGTATTTTTTACCTTGGTCTACCATATTTTGGTTAGCATCCTTTTTCTTAAGTCCAAAGGTGCATACCCTTAGTTTTATTTGGCATACATTAATCTTAGTTTCATATCAAAACCTTAGTCATTGTTTCATTTGGTCTCATTACATATCATATCCTTTGGTCATAGGGTTATTATCATAATTTAATTTCAAACCTTAGTCTCAGGTGCATTATCATTTGACATCCTTATATATTCAAAAATTCCAAAAAATTATAGCATAGTCTCATATCTTGATGTAGAGCCAAGGGACCCAAAACCACTCCAACTTACAAAAGAGCATCAAAAATCCACGAGACTTCCAAAAATGTTATCAACATCCAAGAAATTACAAATGAAACAACTTTTCATAATTACCAGGACATGCTCGTTGAACTTCTCATATTCACCCCCCATTTACATAGGTTTCCTTGTAACAGTGGAAGACGAGTTTTTGTGATTTTTCACCAAAATTATCCAAAACTATCAGAGAAAAAAATATGGATTTAGATACCCATTTTAGGGTTACATAACATACTGGAAAGCCAAGTACCACTACTTTGGATTGAATGCCTCAATGATGGACTTTTCACTGTTTTAGGCCTCTAATTAGGCTGCTTTTCCAAAGAGACCACCCTTTAATCTCCTCACCAGACCCCCAAACCCAAAAAAAGTCTTGGGAAATGATACAAAACAAGGGATTTTCTTGGGGTCATGATCCCACATGCTCATGTAAACCCTCAAACTTAAAACCCTCCTAAAACATGCAAAAACCAAGGGTTTCGGTGGAAAACACAACTCCAATCCTTTCCCAATAAAATAAACTCTCCAAACATCTACCTAGGCCCAAAAATGGTTCACAAGGCCAAAACACACATTAGTTCACCAAAACCCTACCTAGGTTGCTTGAATTTCACACAAAACATCACTATACAGCCAAGGGTATCATTCCACCAGCCAATTTCATGCTCCAATAGACTCCTAAAGGAAATGAAAACTTATTCAAACATGTTACACACCAATCCATTGAGTTACAAGTCCATTATAGTGGGTGGATTGGTGAAAACCACTAGTTTAAGGCCCTCAAACCCTTGCACAACTAAAACATGGCAGTCACTGTTTCTATGATTTCCACACAACTTACAATGGAATAAACCTTCAAACCAAAGCAAATTGCAAGTAAAAAAATTATTCCATGTTCACAGGAGAGATCAGACCATGGAAGACCTGTACGGGTTCGTACAAAGAAAGAAAATACTGTAAAACACAAAAAAATGCTTGAAACAGGTAGAATTCTTATTGAGTATGGCTTCAATCTATTTCATTAACCTCTATTTGAGTGTTTATATCATATTTGAATTTATTTTCATCCAAACTCAACTCCCCTAGCATCTATAACTACCTTCAACCACTTTTCAAACACTAACAACCCCTAAACTGCCTCCTAATTACAAATGTTACTCAAACCCCACCTAATTAACCTCCTAAGACACCGACCTTCTTCAAATACATATTAAATGGTCTTTTCAACCTTATTAGAAATCAAAACATGAATTTTCAATACTACACCCACCTAGACCTCATTTTGTCATCATGAAACTTGATTTACAATCTTTTACATTGCAACATATTTTGCAACTTCCTCATTGCTTGACAACCAAAAGACCTTCCATCCACCTATTGGACCTTCAAATTAAATTATTTGATTTCATTACAAGGTGTTGGTGCCCCTGCACCATATCTCACCTTGTATTATCACCTTGCATTATCAATCCTTAGGTTACAAGTCTTATATGGTTCAAACAAGGTCATAAAGGAAAATAAAGGACATGGATTCTTTTCGTGATCCCCTTTTCAATCCCACTAGTGAAATGAACCTTGGGTCAAATTCAAATCAACCTTTCATATCACAAAGGGAAACTCCAAATCCATTTTCCAATCTAACATTAGAAGAAGTCAACAAAGGTTTAACCCCTAAAGAAATTGAAGAAGGATTACAAGACCCTAGAATAGTGCATATTGTAGAAGAATTAATCAATGCAGATCCTAACAAGTACTTTCTCGCGCTTGCTTAGAAAGGTGCCAAAATCCCCTCTTATTTTGATACTTCCACAATTTTAGAGGGAGCAACAAAAACTCAAGGTCCTAGTCAAAACACATTCACAAAAGGTCAACCCATTTTACAACAAATATTCACTAGTCTACACCTTGGGGCCACAACACATATTGCAACAACTCCAAATATTCCTAATCCACCAACATTTAGAGCTAAGAGATCATATGCCATGTCAAAAGGACCAACCTTCACATTTGGTATCTCATCTTCTAATCCCATGGGTACGACATTTGCAAATCCCTTTGGCACACAAAACAATACACCCTTAATCAATGAAAGTTAAAATCCACCAAACAAAACAAGGAGAATTCATATTGTCACATCTAGAGTGCCACCATAAATGATCAATACTACACCTAATATCAACATGACCTTTGGGAAAAATTTGAACACCAACCCCCTCCCATTGCAACAATATGTCACACCAAATGCCAATATCAATGCCACATTCACTCCACATTATTAAAAAGGAAATCAAAATCCTTTACAACAAAATGTCAATACAAATCACACATTGGTGCCAAACTTATCATACAACACTCTCAACACTAATGTTGATCATATTATGCAAAGTCAACCCAACATGACACCGTCCCCCATGCATACCTTGATGCAACAAATGTAAGCAATACAACAACAAATGGAAAACATACAATTGGGAACAACTAAGAAGACATATTCTATAGAGGAATTGTGCCCTTACCCTTTCAAAAAAATTCTTTACATGCCACCTTTTCCCCCACATTTCACCGCTCCAAACTTTAACAAATAAGAAGGGAAAGGAGATCCAGTGGAGCACATATGAGAGTTTAACACGACATGCATGATATTGCTTATGAGCCCACATATTTGATGAGACTATTGCCACAGAGACTTTTAGGCCTGACTCTAGAATGGTTTGTGCACCTTCCTTTTGGGATATAAACATGGGGTGAATTGGCTAACAAATTCATTACACACTTTTCAATACAACATAGAGAGTGACACGACCCTAGCAACATTGTGCACTACCAAACAAAAAGGGGGAGAATCAATCACATCATTCTATCAAAAATGGCGGAACATGGCAAACGAATTTCCTTGTCACATACCTGAGAAACAGTTGATTACCATTTGTTAGAAGATTAATCTTTACTTGGTAAAGGTTATTCTTTAATTGTAATTATTTATTAACTTGTAGGAATATTCCATAGGAATCCCTACAAGTCTTTTGTCTTTTTTGTCTCCTCACACATGTGTGAGGATGACTCATTTTTATTTTTGATTCCTTTACTAAGGATTATTTGTAGCCACCTCGTTAAGAGGTGACACATTACACACACATAGATGAATGGTGGCATTCATTGAGTTGGGAATTACATTCTAACTCCTCTTCTCACCTCTATTTTTTGAGGTACCTCTTCTCTCATTCTATATATTCAAGCACTCAAGCTTAAGGCTTAAGTGCTCTCTCTCTCTTTGTATCATTCTTAGGCATTTTGCCTCCATTCATAATATTGGAGTTTTTTCTTGTTTTTTCCCCTTATCAAATTCTTGTGTCTCCTTTGCATTTGGTGGTGCTTGGTTTGGCTTCTCTATTTCTTGGTAATCTATTTCCTTCAAACAATGCTCATTATTTAGTACTTTCCATTGCTCATTTATTTTTCCTTTCATGGTATCAGAGCTTGGTATTACTAATATTTTGTGAGCTACATTGTTGAAGGTTTACCAGATTTTTAAGCACACCATTGGAGACACTCTCAAAGAGGAGAAGAAGAGAAAAATGTCTAATCTTGGTTGTTTTTGTCTTCTAACCTATTTTTCTTGTGCAAGATTTCATTTCTAAGTTTGTTTTTTTTATTTCAAATTTCAAATTTGTGCAGGTTTCTATATTTGTTATAGATTTTAAATATTTTGTATAAAGTTTTCTAAGTTTTTTGCTAAATATCAATTTAAATCTAAAAGTAAATCTTTATAATTTGCATGCATATTTAGATTTTTGCAAAAAAATTAGAAACCCTTTCAAATGCTAGTTATATTTCATTTTTTTTAGATTTGTAATTTTTTTACAATATTAGGGCTGAATTTGTAAAATAATTTGCATGCATATTTAGATTTTTGGTAAAAATTAGGAAACCCCTAAATAAAGGGTTATATTTCATTTTTTAGATTTGTAATTTTTTGCACATCAGCAACCAGAAAAAATCTCTATATTTGCAAATCTCTAAAAAATTTCTCCATAATTGCATGTTCAAATTTCTGTAAAAAAATCTCTACAATTTATTCATATATGTATACTAAATCTGTACAAAATTCATTATTTTTTCTTTTAAATCTATATTACAAATTAAATTTAGAAAGAACAATTTAGTTTCTTTAAAACAAAAATATCACTGTTATAACTTCTATTTTTTTTAATAATAAATACAAATAACATTTAAATAAAAAATTAGGGCTTTAGTTTTTTGTCCTCCTGTTGCAACTTAGCCTCTGTTGTTCCTCTTGTTGTGGCCTCAGCCTGGCTCCTGCTACAGTCCCTCTGCAAAACATTGTATTTGTTGCTTAAAAAGAAACAAAAGTTAAATATTATTAAATTCTTTTAATAAAATTTGCTACTTCAATTTCTTTTCTCTCTTTCAGTTTTCTTAAAAAGAAACAAAAGTTCTTTTACAACTTGTTAAATTTCAAACTTCAAAAATTTCATTCAATTTTATTTTATTTTACATCCATTTTAAATTTCCTTCCCTCAAAAGTTCCACCCCCGCTCTTTTTTTGTGCACTCACTTTTTAAAAGGTTGATTTCTTTCTTTTTGCCCTTTAAAAGCATGCAATAAAAACAAAACTTCTTTTAGTATAAAGTTTCTTTTTTTAAAATTCTCTCTTATCGTTGTTTTAAGAAAGTATATTTTTATTCTTTAGAAAAAGAATCCTTATATTTATAAAAAGCTTTTTTAAATAATTTATTTTATGAGTTTTTTTTTTTTAAATACTCCATTTAGTAAGCATTAAATTTTTAAGATTTTGGCTTTTATTTAAAAAAAAAAAAAAATCCTTAATTTAATTTTAAAGTTTTTAATTAATTATTAATATGATTTTTAAGTTTTAAGAATTTATATGAGAGATTATTTTAAAAAATAAATCAAGAGGCTTATTTTGTTCTAAATAATTCTTTTTTTAAAAGAGTTTTTTTTAAGATTTAATTTGATCAAGAGGGATTTTTTTTAAAAAGAAAATATTTGCAATAGTTATTTGTCTCATAAAGTTGTGAATTTTTTTTACAATCATGTCTACTTTAATTTCTGAAATTAAGTGGAATTCTTCTAACTATCATTCTTGGAAAACTCATATCTCTTTCATTTTAAACATCTTTTGGATGTTGCTACAATCGAAATTGATCCATCTACATCCAAAGATTAACACAAAAATAGAAAGTTCATGTCCTGCCATATTGTTAACCTTTAAGTTTATTTTGCTTGAGTTACATTCTTACTTACTGTGGCAATGGAAATTAACATGCTTGTATAAAATGTACTTATATTTTTTCTATTTCGGAAAAGAATTATGCTTATGTATATCTATTCAATATTTTGGTGGAGCTTTTATCTCTTTCTTTTTCTTTTATTTTGTCTAAGTAATTAGACCTTTTTTTTAAAAAGATAAATAAATAAATAAATTTGCATAAGGCATTTTTAGATTTTTTTTAAATTTCTCAATGGACTATTTTTTTTTTAGTCATTTTTAAAAATTGCCTTTTAAATAGGCATTTCTTAAAAAAATTCCTTTTAAAATAACTACACATGTACTTTATTATTGGACTTGATGAACCCAATAATAGTGTACTTGTTTTACTCAATTATATTTGGAATATGAAAAGGGGATATTCATGTAGTCATGAATGCATGAATATCGTCTTAAATGACTTATTTATACTTAATAATCTTTCACGTCATAGTATGCAATTCTCATTATTCCATCACAATTTTTTTTTAATATTAATTTTTCAATTCAAGGTGGCTTGATTTGTGCCCCTTCATATTTAAATATATCTCTGAGATCTTTTCTATCCCACTTTGTGAGAAATTATCATTCTCTCTACCTAAGGCTTGATCCATTACAATATTTAAAACAAACCTAGTGGTTCCTTCTCATCTACAATTATGTTGTTTTGATAAAGGGAATTTGTTTTTTTATTGTGTCTGATTGGTAAATTTGTCTTTTTGATGGATTTATCTCATCTATATATTTTTGAAAATTAAAAGGTCATTGGAGTATTTTCCTTCTTGATGGATTTATTCCTTCTATATATGTTTTGCAAATTAATCACTTTATCAAGTCTCAATGGAGCCTTTACACATATTTTATGTGCTAGTCGTATTTGTAGTAATGTTGCATAGGGAGCCCTATCTATAATGAATCATATATTTTATCAAGTCTCATTGGAGTTTTTTTGAGGACCCATGGAAAATATTTCCATCCACTTTGATGGTATGCACTTACTTATTTATGATGAACTTAGATCTATTTTCTTAATTGATGGGGATCAAGTTCTTGAAACTTTTATGTTTCATTATTTTATTGAAGGCAATATGGTTTTTATACCATTATTAGGACTTTTGATATTGAATTTTTTTACTAAGGCACTATGGTTTTTTAAAACCATCTTTAGGACTAATTTTCAAAGTCCTTTATTATTAATCTTGATACAATTTCCCTTTACAATACAACAAATGATGTAGTGAGAGGAAACCTAGAACTATTATTGCTATGTTTATATATTGTCATTTTATAATTTGGGCTATAAGCTATGATTTGTGCTACAATTTTTTTTTGGCACTCTTATTCAAGGCTTAAGGTTATTTTATCTACATTGGATTAATCTTATATTAGCTATGCAAGAAGAATATGATACTTTAATTGCTAATAATACTTGGGATTTAGTTCCCTTACCTCAAGGTAAGAATCTTGTTTCATGCAAATGGTCCAAATTTATATATTAAGCATAGTGACAATGATATTGTGATTATTATTTTATATGTTGATGATTTAATTATCACAAGTCTAGTTCTAACAATTTGATTAGTGATGTTAAGTCTCAACTCAATCAACAATTAGGCCTATTACTTTTTTTTGGGTATGCAAATTTGGCAAACACCTAAAGGTATTTTTTCTTTCTCAACATAAATATGCTCAAGATCTCTTAGATAGATTTAAAATGATTGATGCAAATTGTGTTTCTACTCCTTGTGAATTAGGAACTAAATTAATGGTTGATATGGAAACTCCTTTTGTTGATCATCCTACTTTATATAGGCAATTAGTAGGAAGTTTGAATTATCTAACTCTTACTAGGCTTGATATTTCTTATAGTGTTGGTTTAGTTTATAGATTTATGTCTAAACCACAACAAACTCATTTTAAAGTTGCAATTTTTTTTTAAAGATATGTTAAAGGTACTCTTAATCTTGGTCATTTTTATGATACAAATTGCGATTTTTCTTTAAAGGGTTATACTGATTCAGATTTAGAAGGTGATCTGAATGATGGGAAATCCACTTGTGGTTATTGTTTCTTTGTTGGATCAGGTGCAATCTCATGGAATAGTACGAAACAACAATCTACTTCTATTTGTTCTACAAAAGCTGAATATAAAGGTTGTACAAATGCATCTAAAGAAGCACTATGGTTAATGAAGATTACTTGAAGACTTGGGTCTACCTCAAAAGGATCCTACTCATTTATATTGTGATAATCAAAGTGCTATTACTTTGGAAAAGAATCCAATTTTTCATGCAAGGACCAAGCATATTTCTTTTCAACATCACTTCATTATAGAGCAAATTGAAGACAAGCAAATTTCTCTTTTGTATTGTAAAAGTGAAGATCAAGTGGCAGATATTCTCACCACAACTCTTTGTAAAGACAAATTTCTCTTTCATTGTAAAAATATTGGATTACAACCCATTGGAGGGTTTGATTTAACCTCCCAAGTAAAGATTAAGGGGGGATGTTAGAAGATTAATCTTTACTTGGTAAAGGTTATTCTTTAATTGTAATTATTTATTAACTTGTAGGAATATTCCAAAGGAATCCCTACAAGTATTTTGTATTTTTTGTCTCCTCACACATGTGTGAGGATGACTCATTTTTATTTTTGATTCCTTTATTAAGGAATATTTGTAGCCACCTCCTTAAGAGGTGACAAATTGCACACACATAGATGAATGGTGGCATTCATTGAGTTGGGAGTTACATTCTAAATCCTCTTCCCACCTCTATTTATTAAGGTGCCTCTCCTCTCATTCTATATATTCAAGCACTCAAGCTTAAGGCTTAAGTGCTCTCTCTCTCTTTGTATCATTCTTAGGCATTTTTCCTCCATTCATAATATTGGGGTTTTTTCTTATTTTTTCCCCTTATCAAATTCTTGTGTCTCCTTTGCATTTGGTGGTGCTTGGTTTGGCTTCTCTATTTCTTGGTAATCTCTTTCCTTCAAACAATGCTCATTATTTAGTACTTTCCATTGCTCATTTATTTTTCCTTTCACCATTTTTATAGAAAGCCTTAACACAAAACTGATGACTCAACTTCAAATTCAATATTGCAAACCTTTGAAGATTTTATTGAAAAAGGGGTCTTTATTGAGAAAGCTCTTATGACAAAAGGACTAGTCAAAATATTCAAAGGAACCCCAAATGCTCCTAGTGACAAGGGTAAATTTTGGTCTCAAAATAAAAATTTCACTAATGATGGGACCATAGTCAATGCTAAAATGGTAAACCAGAGCCACCCAACCTTCATCTTAAAGGTCCATCTACATCAAATACACCAACACCCAACCATGATCAAACATTGAATACTGTTCAAAATAATCAATAGCACAAAGGACCCCCACACACTAAGAGAACATACACACCCTTGGGGGAACCCATTGAGTCATTTTTGAAGAAAATTTTACAATCAAATATCATTCAACTTCTAGACATTAAATATGAACCAATATTGGTTAAACAAAATTGGTGGAATGAAAATGAATTCTATGAATACCATTGTGGAAAAGGGTACAAAAAATAGTCATGTTGGAGAATCAAAAACCTCATCCAAAATCTTATTGAATAAGGAGATATATCAATGGATAATTCACAAGGAAAAACTAATGCTTCTCACACCATATTCAAAACTCACTTACAATACCATGGGAAAGAGAAATCCCCCAATTCAGGAAACAATAATAATGCTAATTATACTCATGTTGTGTACGAACATACCATGAATCACATTCAATCCCTTGATAATCATATGTCTACCATCACCATTAATAAAAGTTTAGAATTTGCAGTTACCACCTGCAGAGCTAAGGTGACCCTACAAGGGGCTGCCTCTAATCCACAACCAAAAAGTTAGTACAACCTCCTAGATCATCTAGGAAAGATGCCCACATAGATATCCATCCTCGAACTGCTTCACATTTCCCCTAAGCATAGGGCCATTCTGGACAAAGCTTTGCAAGACACATTCATACCCTCTGACCTAAATGTCAATTAGTTTTGGGATATGGTAGGATTCCTAGATACACCCCACCATATCACATTTTTTGAACAATATCTCTCAGCACAAAAGCCCAATCATAATGATCCCCTACCCCTTGAAGTCTACATTAATAAACATAAAATCAGATGAGTCTTGGTAGACGATGGAGCAAGTTTGAACATATATGCACCCTAAAATTCATCACAACATTGAGATTCTCTGAGGCTTGCATAAACCGATCTAAAAAAATTGCTATCAAGGCTTATGAAAATGCTGAGCACTCGTTTGAAGGATTAATCACACTTCCCACAAGGGTTGGCTCTCCTATTTAGAACACGATGTTCCATGTCTTGGATCAGGACTTGCCCTAAAATATTCTCCTAGGTTGCCCATGGATTCATGCCATGAGGGTCATGCCTTTCACTTATCATAAATGCTTGAAGTTTCCCCACAATGGCACCAAAATTACCAAACCAGGTGATCCTGATCCTTTCAAATACTGCAACAATCTGAGAGGGACCATTGAATTTCAAGTGCCTATTAATCAAGAAGCTTCATCTTCCACCTCATCACACTAAATTTATCCATCTTCCCTCGTTAAATTATCTACTCCATTCACCACACCTTCTAAAGCCAAGGTCCATATCCATGACATGGGATGTGGAGAATATCGTATGGATAGTTCATTTTGTGCTGAGAAGTTATCCACAAGTGAAAACATTAATGCTAATAAGGATATCCAGACTCTTAAGAGTGATGTTAAGTTAGCTTCATATCTTTGTGAGAATATGCAAACAAAGGGCCATGCCTGGATTGAAACCTTTTGGGATCCTAATGATACCTTCATCTTTACCATATCCACTCATGACCCTATGGAGGATGTTCAAGATCCCCCCCCTCCATCTCATGATTCTTTTCCTTCCACTCCATCTTTTGAACCAACACCCTTCTATTTCAACCATCTTGAGTTAGGATAGGCACCCCCTACTACTACCTCTACTGAGTCTTCTCTCCAACTCATTAAGGATGTGCAAGCCTCTTGTGATGTTAATAGTTCCAAAAGGATAGTCATGAATAATCCATTGAGTGCATCACCAATCTTTCTTATGAACTACACATTCCTGTCACCTTATCTATCTCATCCATCTCATCTGCTTCATTCAATTCATCCATGTCACCCACATTCATCCACTCCATAGACATGGATCAACAAGTATCACCTCAAGAAAATAACAAGGATATAACTCAATAATCAAAGGTTAAAGTTCCTTTTTCAAATGGAGATCTGAAATTGAAAGAAAGAAAGATTAAGAAAATTCCTCTAGTCAAAATAAAAAGCTATTGGACAAGTCAAAGATAAAAACATAATTCAATAATGAAAGTAAGCAAAAGTTAATCTCCATCTATGCCTCTTCATCAAAAATAACTAGGGGCATCTATCAAAGCAAAATGTCAAAAGAATAGTTTGTTGATCCAAAGTCTTTATTTTCATTCTTTTAACCCAATCTATACACTCTTCCAAATCCATCCATATCCACACACCCATCATATCACTCCATCTACCTTGGAAATGTTTCTCAATGGACCTTTGACAATGACCCCTTCATGTACTATAACTCATTGGTTTCCAAAAATCCTTTTTGTGTGAAGCCTGACGATCCATGTAGTGTGCATGTTAGGAATCATACTCTATTTCCCTTCATTCACCGCATCATTCATCCTCTGTATCCATCATCCGTGCACCATTTGTTCAAATCAAATCCTTTCATTCGGCATGGTCATCCAAATATGTCCCTAATTGGTTGGGTCCGTACATCATCACAACAACATATAGATTTGGTGCTTATCAACTTTTTACTCCTAAAGGTGAACTATTACCTGAACCTATCAATAGCATGCACCTTCACAGATGTTATACCTAGCTTTTAGAGAATTTTGTTGAAAAGTCAAAAAAATACAATAAAATAAAAAAATAAAAAAAATTTCACTGTGATGAAAACCTAGCAAACAAGCATCTTGGTGACCAAAAAAATAAATAAAAAAATAGTAAAGAGAAATAATTCATCCAATAGTGAAAACCACTTCGTCGACCCTTTGGATAAGTACCATGGTGAAAACCTGGCAACTAGGAAACATGTGTAGTTGGACTTTTCTCTATTATCTACCATTATTTTTTCTGGTTTTCCCATTTTTTCCCACCCTTCATGCATATCATTCACCCATAATAAAGCTTTGTCATCCTTCTCAAGGCTTGAGAACCATTGACATTTAACATCCTTCACTCGTCATGACTATCCTTGGAATTTATCAATCCCCTTGCACATAATAAGTTGGTCCTATACCTGACTGGGTGCAATTCCTTGACTTGCATCTTTATGGGGTCCTACACATGGGATCAACTCTTTAAACATCAAAAATCCAAAAAATTCATAAAACATTAAAAATCCAAAAAAAATCATAAAACATCAAAAATCCAAAAAAATCATAAAACATCAAAAATCCAAAAACATTATAAATATCAAAATCCAAAAAAATCATAAAACACCAAAAATTCCAAAAATAGAGTTGGAGTCTATGTCAGTCCAAGTCCAATTGAACTACGTTGTCTCTATGCATTGCTATGTAGGCAAGGCCATCTTTCGATGAGCCCTCGAGGCACTAGGTCAGTCCCTTAGGGTTTTGTTGAGTCATTTTTGGTCCAAGTTGGTTGAACTACGATGTCTCTGTGTGTATAAGTAGGCAAGGCCATCTTTCGATGAGCCCCCAAGACATTAGGTTGGTCCCTTAGGGTTTTTCAAGTCTATCTTGGTCTATTGTCATTTGTCTTCCAATAAGTTGTCCTTTGCTAAGGTTGACACTTCAGACACAAGGAATCATCTATCTAAACCTAAACATGAATCAATAGATCAACCACCCAACTAGCCTTCAATCCCAATTGATCAATTTCCTAATCATCAATACCTGTCAAGTCAGTGGTCTTATCATTTTTTCTTATTCAAGATGCATCCTTCCTAAATTTGGACTTTGTCATCTATCAACCTTGTCATTCGCCTTATACAGGATATGTCTTGTATAGTTGTAAAATTGCACCGCTTGTAATTTCACATACATTCTTGCGTCTGCTTTAGTGTCCACTCCTTTAACATTTGTGTAGGATCATTTTAGGCCCTGCATGAGACTTTTTCTCTTCTAAGGATGCTCCAACACCCCTTTTTAGCAGCTACCCTTGCATATCTGCTTTACATCAAACTTTGGGCTTTTATTGCACACGTCATTTTATAGCGTGACGTGTTTAGACACTAGTACGTCGTGCGGAAATTTGCGGGCCGCACTAGCATCTTGTGACATTTCAACATTCAAATGACTGTTTTTGAGCATGCTTTCCACTTTTCACCACCTTTGGTTGGTGGTAATGGCTTGAGATGCTTTGTAACCGCCTGGGAAGCTTCCTTTTGCTTCTTTTCTCTCTTTAAAAGATGTCCTTTCACTTCATTTGTGACTCTTCCTCTATTTTCTAGCTCCACTCTTCTGCTTCTAGCCTCTCTCTTACTTTGGTTTTAGCCTTCTACTCTCCAACTTTTGCTTGCATAGATTCATATAGCTTGTTGTAGTAGCTTCAAGCTCTCTCAATCTCCCTTTACAACACTCTTTGTAGCTCTATTTCCCTTGCTTCATGTTTGTGAGCATCTTGGGATTCCATATCCTTTATCTATTGCATGTTTACTTTGTGATACAGGTTCTCCTCCTTGAGCAGGGATTGCTTTTACCACCTCTTTTGTGATATGGGTTCTCCTCCTTGAGTGGGGTTTGCTTTTATCACTCCTACTTGTTGGTGTGGGTTCTACTCTTGAGTGGGGTTTACTTTCACCACACGCTTTGTTCATTTCTCTCTTTCTCTATCTTATTGGTTGTTCGTGGAGGTGGGAAGACCAAAATGGGTGTTTGACTGAGGCAAACCCCTATTGAAACTCCAACATTTTCTCTAGATATCTTACAGATGTAGGTTTTGAAGGCATTCACTTGTTGGAGGATTCATCACTCGTGTGGTTGTAAGTATTTCCTTCTTATCTTTATTAGTTCTACTTCATTTTATTGTAGTTCTATTGCATTATGTTGCTTTGTCGCATTCTGTTAGCCCTTAGGAATCTATTTTCTAGCAGCCACTTAGGTATTTTTGGTGATAAATTCATTCTCTGGTCTGTATGAGATGCCAAAACACCTCTAAGACACCAGTGTGCCACGCTGTCATCCGTAACTTGTGTTGTCGTCCTATGGTCGAGAGCTTGCCAGATTGTCTAGAAAATCTCTGTGACTTGCTCTTTTAGATTTTGAAACTTCCGTGCTATTCCTTGAGGTAGTTTAGGGAAGTTCACCCCGTGAGGCTCTTTGAATGAAGAGAAATCATGAGTAGCGAATCCCCCTCTTCTACATTTTGGTGAACCCAACGTGAAGAGAAAATTTTCTGAAAAACTAGGAATTTATTTATCCCTACTTGGTGGGGTCATAACTTTTGACTCGGTGCTCGTAATTCAAAACCGTTTGCACCGTTGGAAAGGTCTTCTAGAGAACTAGTTCAGCCCCTAAAATACAAGTGCCTTTAACAATCAAATTTTTGGGACTGACGCTAGTTATGACCTCAAATTCCACTCTGAAGACCTCCGAAAATGCGAATTACTAGAACATAGAAAATACTAAAAAAATTGTAATGGATTTAATATCTTCTTTTATTGGTTCAGTATCTAATTTTGTTCAAAATGTTAATGATATTCCACTTCATGCATGTGATGGTGGATTGGCCTTTCCTATTTCACTTGATATCTTTGATCCTTCTCATGAAATTCCTCTTACTTCAGAGGATATTTTGTTGCAAGAAGAAGAAATCATTGATACCTTTCTTAATATTACTTTACCTTCTACTCATTCCAATGCACTCTCTTCTAGAGATGTTGCGTTGGTGAATGACAAATCTACTCTTCATTCCAATACACTCTTCTAGAGATGACACATTTGTGAATAATGAGTTTCTTATCTATTCCAAAGCACTCTCCTCTAGAGATGATGCATTAGCGAATGATGAACCCCCTTCCACATCTGATTCTCCCTAGATCGATGTTGAGAATGTTTCTTCAAATAATTATTCCACATTTGATCTTGTTTGGATTGATGTTGAGAATATGTCTTCAAATAATCATTCTACTAGTTGTGATGAATTTGTAAATGTAATCTATGTCTCTACTACCCCTCAAAGGCCTAAGAGACTGATCATTTACGTGATTCTAACTAGTCCTTATCCTAAAAGGGTTTGTTTTATTGATGGTATTCCATTTGATAGTGATTCCCTTGATCCTTATAAAGCTCCTTGTTATAGAGCAATAGCCCATACTTATGGGAATAATATGAATAAAAAACCAAGCCTTCTTCAAGCACCTAAACCCATGACTAAAGCACCTTGTGATTGTGATCTTGTTGAGAAAATTCAAGTTACTCCAGCTAAGATCTCACTATGGGACTTGCTTCAGTTTGCTTTGGTTTATCAAGGTATGCTTTAGGAATCCTTGCAAAGGATCATCTTTCCTTCTTTTGCTAGGCTGATAGATGCTAATACGTTGATGGTGTATATTCGTGCAGATTCACCGAATATTATGTTCTATCCATAGGAACTCCCACCTCCGGAAGTACAGAAGCAAGAGAACCCTCTAATGATTATAGTCAACATTAATAAAATTGGTATTAGATGTACTCTCATTGACACTAGTTTGACACTCAATGTGTGTAGTATAGATCTATTGCCTAAGATTAATATTGATTCATCCTCTCTTAATACTTCTTCTATTGTTATTCGTGGGTTTGATAATGTTGGGCGACAAGCTTTAGGTACAATAGTATTACCTTTACAGCTTGGACCCATTACCATACCTACCCTTATATATGTTATGTCAGAAAAGTTACTTTATAACCTTCTTCTTGGTAGATTGTGGATTCACACTATGGGTGCAGTCCCATCTAATTTGCATAAATCTATTAAGTTCATTTGCAATAATAAAGTAGTCACAGTCAAGGCTGACCTTGATGCTATGCGCTTATGTGAGATGGCAGTTGTTGGTCAACTTTTGGTTGTGCCTACTTTTATTCCTTTAGTGTCTTCCAACTTTTTGATGTTTACTCCTGTAGTACCTACTACAAAGGATACTCTCGAGATAAATGTCCTTGAGGAATATCCTTCTGAAGCAAGAAATCCTAGATCTACTCCTCAAAGGAATGCATGTCTTGGCGATGATTTGGTTTCTCTAGACTTTATAGATTCCTTCAGTGGTGAACATAAAGTCAACCCGATCCACTCAAGCTTTCCAATAACATTATCCACACCTGCTATCATAGACGACTATTCTTCTATATTGCATGGTAGTATGAGTAATAATTGTAATGTTCTTAGTGTTGATCCTTCTTTTGAGGAAGATGATTACGCTTCTGCTAAAGAAGATAATATTGATAGTCCTATTAAAGAGGATGATGGTGATCCCATAGAGGAATGTGATCCCCATTGTTGGGACAATGCCCTTTATGAGGATCCTCCTTATCTTCAAGATATGCAAACATGTTATAGCCTTGACTTTAAGCTTGTATCTAAATATGGTTATGAGCGTAAAGGTTGTGGGCGTAAAAAACAAGGCATTCAGGTCCCTATAGGATTCACACCCCATAAGCGCACTTTAGGACTTGGTTTCTCGAAGGAACAATCTAAATGAAAGCCATGGCTGAGTGACAAGAATTCTTCTCAACCTCATTCTGTTGAAAAGATTCTTCCTCCATTGTCTTCTATCTTCGTGCCTTTTTCTTCTTCTTGTGAGAAGTCAAACCTTTCTCCACAAGACAAAGGGTTGCTTCCTACTCCTCATCCTCTATCTAAGCAAGAGTGTATTTTGTTGTGGCTTCTAAAATCCCTCTTAATCGCTCTTCCTTCTCCTACACGTAAGAAATTTCATAATCATTAGAAAGAAATACATTCTTTCTATGCATACCATCAAGTGCTTGGCCATTCCACAAGTGAATGTAAAGCCTTGAAGGATAAAATACAACTTCTTGATTCAGGTGTCATCAAACTCCCATTTTATTAATGCACCCACGTTTTCTTTGCATGACAAGTGATATTGAGGTGTACCTCTATCCTGCATGTTCTAAGAATCCTGTATGGTTCTCCTCCCTTGTATGTTGGGGGTAGTGATAACTTATTCCAAAGATGTGCATCCTTCTTAAAAAACCCCCTCACCTCTCTTCTCTCTATCTTTTAAATGAAGCATCCCCTGAGTGGACCCCTTTTCTCTTGAAGGGTTCTTGAGGGAGCCCCTTTGAAAGATTTTATCTTGAACAAATTCTTTACGTCTAGCTTGGGGGCAGCCTGACTAGACCTCGCTTTTCAAATAATGCGTCCCTTGAGGGGAACCCTCTTCTTTTGAAGGGTTCCCAAGGGAGCCCTTTGAAAGTCTTCCAAATTGTTGAAGGTCTGCATGACTATTCACCTACTTGCCTACGTGGCCACTTTCTGACTCTATGGAGTCTGCTCTCCTAGGTTTCCTCCATGTGAGAGATCTCAGAGGATACCTCCCTGCAGGTTTGTGGGCCTATAGGGTGCCTCCTTTGAGCTTCCTCCATGCGGGTCTGTAGGGTGCTTTCTTTGGGTTTCCTCCATGTGAGAGATCTTGGGGGATACCTCCTTGTAGGTTTGTGGGTCTGCAAGGCACTTTCTCAGCTTCCTCCATGTGAGAGATCTTGGGGGATGCTTCCTTGTAGGTTTGCGGGTTTGTAAGGTGTATTTATGGGTATCCTTCATATGAGAGATCTTGGAGGTGTTGGACTGAAGGAACATTGAGAGGGGGGGTGAATCAGTGTTCCACATATTTAAACTTTAAATCCAGATCTTAGGCCATTAATAACACATAAACAGAAATAAAGATGCAAGCACATGAACAAGATAATCAAAGCACCATAACACCAATATTTTTTTACGTGGAAAACCTACTAGGGGAAAAACTAGGGTGGAGATTAATCCACAATTTATATACTCTATTAAAAGTATGAAGAAAAGGGAATGCACATGCATTTAGACACACTGCTTAGAGCTCACTGCTCAAAACAAGGAAGGCTCACTACCTTACAAAATGTTAGAGATTACAAAAAGTTTGAACTAAGAAGATAACATCTACAAATTTTTGTGCAATTTGAGCTTTATTTCAAGTTTTAATGGCTTCCTAGTTTAACTTTGCAAGAATTTCATTGGGAATGTAACTTGATTTAGCTAATTACATTGTTTTAAATTACTTATTACAATCATGTTTAGCTTAGTTAATATTTGCATCCACACTTCTTATTTTAACCAAATACTAGATGGGATAAGAAAATTGAAGATGTACATTTTATTATGTCTTATCCAAGACATTCCCATTATCTATTATTCCTTTGGGGATCTTGTAAATCCTAGATGCTTTGATTTGAAAGGTAGTTAGCCTCAAGAAACTTCTCTTCTAGACATTGTATTCATCATTGTGAGTCCAAAAGTCTTTGAAAAGATAAACTTTATATTTATATAAATACCTCGCATTTTTTTTATGTTTCTTTTAAAGTAAAAAAAGTCTCCCTTTTCATGAATGTACAAATTTAAATTGGTGATTTCATATTATAAACTCTTTTCATGGAGAAAATAGGAACAAGTGTATGCATTAATACTTAGTTGAAACTATACGATCTTCATTTTATTGTTAGCTAGAATCTTGTGCACTTCACCTAGTTGCTTTATCAATTCAAGTATTGCTATGTTGTCACTTACATAATTGGGTAGCTCAAAAGGGGCACTTGTGAATCCTCCTAATATGATGTAGGTGAAATTTAGGAATTAGATAAACTAATTACCCCATTTCATAATTGTTGTTGTGTCTTCTAGGGAGAATATTTTTCAAATAATTTTCCATCCATTTGTTGAGGAAAATATGAAAGCATCAATGACCCTTTTGAAGTGATTTTGGCTCTCCTTGAGTTCTAATTAGGGATTAAAAAAGTATACTTTTTCTATCCTTCTCTCAATCCCATAATCCCATTTCTAGTTAGACCAAGAAAGATGACCCTCCTTTCCATGAGGTAGAAACATACAAGGCCATAAAATTTCTTAGACTCCTAGATTGTAGTAAGTTGTGTACAAAGAATCACTTATGAGAGTGGAACAATATATCTTTTTCTTATTATCTAAGATTATGTCGATGGATTTAAACATTCAAGGTTGTAACTTCTTAAAATTGGGGTATGACCCTATTCAACAATGTAAACATTTATTTCTACATGGAAATCATTTATGAAGAGTGTATTATGCAACTTTATAGTTGAAATTTTTTGGTTAATCAACCAAATGTATTGATGGCCCTTCACTAGATTCTTGGTTCTAGGTTGTAGAACTCCAAATCATCAGCAATAGTAAGAGAAACATATGCAACATGATATGGTATGTGAAAATTATCCTCTATCTTATCTAGGGACTTATTAGTGAAAGTCTCATTGACAAGACCTATAATATTTTTGGTTTAGGGGTCATAAAATTTTGTACAAGTCGTAATTAGCTCTAGGGATTGTATTGAGGTAGGAAAGGAAATTATGTGTTATTCCACCATCAACTAGGAACCTAGTTTGTGTAGTCCTATCATCTGCAAATATCATCTACCAAATGTTTCCATGTATATGTATCCCAAGTCTATATTTGATACTTCATTCAATGTGGATGCAATTTTTGAGTGAGGGGGGAAATCCCTTGAATTCATACTTGATGTCTTTTTCATTTGGAGAAGACAAAATTTTCCTAGAGAAGGAAAAGAGTAAAGGATGAGTGGAAATGCAAGTGTCCTAAGAGATTTTTTTACCAAGTATAATCTTGCAAGACTAAGGAGGGTGGAAGAAGGAAAGTATCTTGGAGAAGTGTAAAAGTGTATAAAGATTCGATGAACCCACAAGGCACAAACTTGGAGAGATGCAAGAAATTGAAGGCAAAAAATAGTTCACCAACATATCGAGGTGCATGAAAATATTGCAATCCCAAAGTTTGTATACTTTATGAGGATGTGGAGGGAGGCAATCACTTTTCCATTTTTCCACAAGTGATTAAAAGGTCTAAAAAATGGATAAAATTATTTAAATAATGTAGAAAGTGGGTGAAAAGATAGGTAGCCAAAAAGTTAGTTGTGTGGGATTTGATGTCACAAACCTACAATGGTAGATTTTTAAATAATTGATTAAATTTAATTGGTATATCAATGGTTAAATTTATAGAATATTCAAATTGGTCATATGAGAGGAACACTACAAGTGGGAAATGTTGGGAAGCTTGCACATACACTTACAAACCCTAGATAACCTAAATTTGTATAGGATAATTTTAAAGAAAAAATGTTACACCAATTTGAATCTCAAAATATGTTTGAATTTAAAATGGAAAGGATATGAGCCATGAATTTGGATAATAAAAAATGCAGGTAAATGAGAAAGAATATTTGGATCAACACATGGGGTGCCATTGTTGGGTGAGAAATTTTAAAGACTCTGTAAACATGCACAAAGGATTTGTATAAGTTAGAGATCTTGTATAAACCAATGATTGCAATCTAAATCTAGTTTTTTTTTTTAGCACAAGAGAATTTAGAAAATTATAACTCATGTTTTCAAGTGTGATAATGGGTTAGAATGAGCTATTTTTATAAAAAAAAATGTTCGTACATGAACATTTAATGTTATGTAGGTTTTCACACTTTCAAGCTTTTATGGGGATAAATATCGCAAAAGGATGCCTCGCTCATGGAGGTCTAAGGCTTAAAGTATAAAATATTTTAGAGGTGAAAGAACTAAAAGGATACAAGCACTTAAAACATTGTTGGGAGCTTGAAAATTTTTTGTGCAAAGCCCTTGTATAGATATATGAGTGTTGCAAGCAACATCTACCTAGACATCAAGTGTACCTTTGATTGTATTTATTAATTAATATAAAATAAAAAACATGTATTTTAATTTTTAATTAATAAATAAATATAGTTAAATATTTATTTTGATGTTTGGATAAATAATACAAGTATTGTGAGAATGTAGGGATTGAAAGTCACATGGCTTTTAGCAATATGGTGTAGTTGCATAAAAAAAATTGCAAACCCACAAAGGTGTCATGATGAACTGTTGTAGGATGCAAAGTGAGATGAATAGTTGGGAAGTAGGGAAAGATTATATAAAAGTTATAGAAATATGTAAGGAACAAACATTGCATGAAAGTAAAATGTGAAAATAGGCGAGTCATTCATAGTTGTTCCATAAGTGAATAGAAGGTCTACAAATTCACAAGACACGAGATCATATGTGTAAGATTTGTAGACATGCAAGGCTAGTGAGGGAAAGGCAACTAGGAAGTTATTCCTATGTGCATGAGATGTCCTAAAACCTACAAAGAAACAAATATTGCATTTTATAAGAAATTGAAGGGTAGAAGGAAATAAGCCTCACACCACTTACATCAAGAGCAATAGAGTTCCATGATAGACCATTTTCATGTTGTGCATGGTTATGGAGACTACGAGGATATGTGTCAACACTAGAAACGGTGCTAGTGAACTTTGCATCTCTGCAAAGTATCCAAAACATTTCATTTTTATTTTTTATTTTTTTTAAATATGACTTAAGGGTATTTAAGATGGATTGTAATTCAATTAATCATGATAAGAAAATTCCAAATATGCAAATAAGGTGTAATTAAAGATTAAACTTGTACAAAGGTAAGATTTGACATCACATGTAATACCCAAAATAGGAATATGTTGATAAGAGCCTAAAGTTTACAAATAAGGAGATCATAATAAGGATAACAAGCCTAGAGGAAAAACTAGAAAAGGTTCTTGGGAGTTTCCAGAAGTTTAGAGAAAGGATAAAGGGGGTTGTAAACACCCATATGGATAATGCAAGATCCAGTTGGAAGACCTTGATACAAGAGGCACCAAGAAAAATGAACCAATTTGGGCTCTAAAATAGAAAACCAAGCTATTTGAAACTTGTGGATCCATTAAGTGGCACTGGATTGGAAGTTTCACCTAACATTAAGTTTTCAAACCATAGGCATTTGAGATAGTGGTTGGCCTTGTGTGTCAAATAGATGATTCAAGCCTTGGAAGGAAAAGAATCCTAGAAAATATTCTTCAAACATTGCATTTATTTTGGTATTCCTCATGGTAGGTGGGTCTGGTATGGTTTAGATCTTCACTCTATTAATGTCAGGATTGAGGCACTTTATATTTGGAAGGCTTGGGAAGCCATCAAGATGTGGCTTATCTAGAAAGGGAACAATATCAAGAATACAATTTCCTCAACCAACAATAATTATGATGGTCTCTTGTGATTACTTGCTAGGTTGACCTTTGCTAAATTTCTATGCACTTAAGTTATTTGCTTTTGTTACCCAATTTTCACCTACGAGCTCAATCGGGCAGGACTCTATGTTCTAGGTGTTCATGAAGGCCAAATGGGGCCATTTTTGTGCAGGATTAAATCATACATCTGATGCTAAGTCACAAGAGGGTCTATTGGAAGGCATCCCTCAATCAGTTTTGGCAAAAAAACTAATTAGAGAAGAAGTCGGCAAGACCTTCCAGTTGTCTTGCCGACTATAGTTCTATTCATTATGTCTCCGATTGGCACATTTTAATCATCGTGATCTTTGTGTATCTCTCGCTTGGAAGGAAGTCATGCCAACCATTGTTGACAAGGATAGCATTGCTGAAATAATTTGGGTTGGTGAAGTCTTCCGAATGAGGCGTCTTAGCGAAAGGAGACATCATCGGTGAAGTCTTGCCGATCAACGCGATCTAGCGAAAGAATGGAGCTCCGGCCAAATGTTTTGGGCTCGCCAAGATGTCGACGAAAGCATGAGGTCCCACGAAGAATGAAGGGTCGGTGTAGTTTTTCCTTCTAAGAGGTCTCACCGACACACGGGTGTCTCTGCAGGAGGAGCATGCCTATGACTCCGAAGGCTCCATGAGTCTTCCGAAAGTGAAAAGTCTTGCCGATGGTTTCATGGATGTCGATATGACTTTTGAACTCACCATATGGTTTGCCGATCGTCATGAGCTATGCGATAATAGTTGAAGAGCATAATCACATCGGGAGACACGATTAGTGTCTCACCACATCTTCTACAGGAAGAACTTTGATTGCCCAAAGAATCTACATGGCACGAGTTCGACGAATCAGAGGGAGCTAAGAACGCACCATGAGCCATTTAACTATTTGACTCCCCCCCTAAAAGGAAGATCGACAGAATGCAACAATATGAATCTATGCTGAGATCAAGGATGATGGAGCAGCTCGGCGAACACTGGTGTGAGGATCTAACGAGAAAATTTGATGCTGCTTCCAGAAGAGGCCATGAGTCACAGGGACATCTGGGATCTTTGCTGGCAGAAGAGGGGGAATCAGCATTAATGATAATGCTTTAGAGCATTCAAAGCAGCTCAGAAGGAGGTTCGAAGGTGGACACGAGGACCAAAAGTAAATGCGTTGCAAAAGATCTGAGGACTTCTCCTGAGGGAAATCTTTCACATAGACATGGACATTGGAGATACACTGGACGGTAGCATTAACTTCATTCAAAAGATCTAGGGGCAGATTTCTCGGAGGACTGATATTTTTGTAAGCCCTAGGGGCCGACACGCTTTTGTATATAAGGCATTTTTGCCTCTTTGTAAAAGAGTTCTCCTGATGCTTTTCAAAAGTCTGTGACTTTTTGTAGTCCTTTCTCAGATTAGCAAACTTTTGTAACTCATTTTGGAGCATGATATATAAAACTTACCTTGGTTACCATTGATGGTTCATTTTTTGCCTTCTGGTTCTTGTGAAGTATTTTGCATTTTTAAGTGATTCTTCAAGCTACTTAGTGAAATCTTTCTCTTTCCTTATAGCTTTTGTTTTCATGTTAGCATGCCTTTCTTTGCAAAAGTAGCATTATGTAGGTTACAAACTGTGTTTACTCAATTGCACATGAACTTTTAATTTGTGAAAATATGCTTTTCCTTCTTGAAAGTGTGTGCATGTCAAACCTGTTTGTATGCATAATCTACAGAATCTTGTTGTGCAGTCCCATATCCATCATCAGTATTCAAGTGTAACTTGAGTTTCTCATTGTTCCTGTCATTTAGGTGCATCACCATAGGGTTTAGTTTTAATCTTAAAGCATTCTCCTTCTCCCTTTTCCTTTCAAAATCAGTAGTTTTAGGTGATAGCACAAAGGAAGTCGGCCTTCTCCGGAGGTTGACCTCTGTTTACAAGAAACCCACATCTTTGGAGGTCTTCCCATGTTACACTGAGGTGTTGGACATCAGGTTCAACAAGGGTGCAACTTCAGGTGATAACAGCTTCATTTAGGCCTCTTCTCTAGAGCCACTAAGAATTGACTATCTCCACCAAAGTTTAAAGCCAAATATAGGCTTAGCAACCGCAATTTTGATTCCTTTCAAAATATTATGAAGTTTATGCCCTAATTTTTTATTTTAATATGAATAATTATTCCATTACTATTAACCAACACATAGAAAATAGATGCAATACCTATATCAAAAGGGAACAAAACTAAACAGTTTTACCTCAACATTAAAGTAAAACTCATTTTTGGTGATTTAGTGGTAAACCAACATTTTATGAACAAATTTTTTAGACCTTTCAAAAGCATTCCATTAGGAAAAAATAAAATTATGCAAAAAAAACTAATAGGTTTTAAGATTGAATGAGTGTTTGAATAGTAAAGGTAGTTTTTTTTTTTTTTGGTTGTCTAAACTTCATATTTTTGTGAAGAAATTAGTGGGAGAGCAGGAAAATAAATTAATCTACACCATACAAATTGAGTTGAAAAATGGTGCCTCTAGATTTAGTTCCCATATTGGCAATATCATCACTAAATAAATTGTTTGAAATAAAATTTCCACGATTCCACCAATTTTAGAACCACAATATAAGTTACAAAATTATGTTTGAGGAAATGAATTTTTTCTCAAACAAAATTCATATCACCCACACTTTTATATGCAAACATAAAATAAAAGTCAAAAATATCCACACTTTTTATATAGAAATATAAAATTAAATTAAATATTAAAAATGTTATGCATTTTCTCTACCATCTATTTTATTTGAATTTGTAATTTGATGTTAGAATAACAATATTATAATGTCTCACTTTTTTATCTAATTGGATCATAAAAATATTTTTTTTAAATATTTCAATTTTAACAAACAAACCATTAAGAATTTAAAGAAAATATATATAAAAATATAAAATTAAATAAAAAAATTAAAAAATATGTATTTTTCTCACCATCTTTTTTGTTGATAGGTATCTTAGAAATTTTGGTCTAGCCCAAGCTAGTATGGAGTCCCCGACATTAATGCAAATGAATAGTCCACAAGCACAATAGCCCAATAGGAGCACAAAACCCATGAGCACACCATCCCAGCGAGGATTGGAACAACATAGGCCTAAAAAATTGTCTCATGACATGAATGCCATTAGCAGCCTCAACATTGTAGTTCAAGCCTGCAAGCACATTGGACCAATGGAGGCATAGTGTCTATGATCACAATGGCCCAACAAAGGTTTGAACCCTAGTGGCCACAACAAAAACACCACCACTTTATTATCACACTATGAGTTGAAACCCCTTTTCCCACTATCCTTCTTATTTGTATTTGCATTTTGATATTAGAGTGACAATACTATAAAGTCTCACTTTTTTTGTCTAATTGATCATAAAAAATATTCTTAAAAAATCCTCAATTAAAACAAACAAACCATTAAGAATTTGAAGATAATGTAAACCAATCGATATAAAGTCTAATTTCTAATTAAAAATTAAAAAATAATCTCTTTTATTTTTAAATATTTGTTGAGAAAGTGATGCTTATTCTTTTTACTATTTTTTAAAGAGTAATATTTTCCCATAATAAATAATTTGAACTTGATATACAATCTTTTTATAATTTCTTAAAGATAAATATTAACATTGATATTTAGGGCATATATTTATAAAATGCATATTCATAATATATTCTATTATTATTAATTAAAAATTAAACATATTTTTGCATAATACATAACTTGTTTTGTATATAAATTCAATTTTTGATTGAAATAAATATATTAATACCAAGGCATGTCTTTATTTTTTATAAACAATTTGGTTTGGGATCCAAGAACTGTGAAAATTTGGGGAAACCCCATATCAATAGGCTACTGTCCATACATAATCGTAAGTCCAATGAGATATCAAACTAATCTATCTAGAATGCTAATCCATACTTAAACCCCACAAAAAGGCCAAAGTCACATAATACTACCACCTCACTACTAGTAGACTATCAAACTAGCATATAAAAGTCAAAGTATCAAAGTAAGGGTCAAGGAAAATTACACAAGCCTCACAAAACCCTTATTTGTTAACTTATAATTAACCCATGCAATATTAAGGATCGAATCCTTCTTCTCCACACCTTCCTCCACTTCCTCCTCCTCATCGTAGTAGTCCAAAGATATTGGAATCACATCCTTTGGAAACATCACCTTCATCTATAGATAAATCTCCTCTATAAACCACAAGAGACAAATCCAACATCATTTAATTCAATGGATATATTCTAGAAAGCAATTGAAATGGACCTCCACCTAATGCACCACATCATTGATATCGTCATGCAACAAATAGGAATTGGCTATCGTCAATAGAATAGAAGCAAAAGAGAGAGATTGAGCAACATCAAAAATATGCCACCTTCCCCACATAAGCCAAAGGTCTAATAAAATCTAATCCATCATCAAGCGAATGAAAAAGCTAGGAGACATCCATATTTTTTGGTAATTCATAAATCCTAACCATCCACAACTGAAGAGCAAGGTTTAAGATCTCTTTATTTGCATAATCCATAAAATCCACCATAGCATCCTCTTTAGAGACTTGGCACTTATGTTGTATGAAAGTCTTAACCTCCACTTTCTCCTTCCCCCCGGTACCATCTCACATTCTACCACCCAAATGACACACACTAGCTACAAACGATATGACAGAGAGCTAGAAATTCAGCTTTCAACACCCAAAATGAATGAGCCAACTCTCATTATAATCCCCCTCAATGAAAATGAATTCCTAACCATCTCTCCTTATAATTATTTCCCACACACCATCCTCATTATTACTTCAATATGTAATGTCGTCATTCAGATTCGTTATTAGGTGTCTTTATTATTGATTGTTATTTTTCAAATGTATTCAATAAAAGTATTTGTTGTGATGAACCTATGTTGATTAAAAAATAAATAAATAAATATACCAAAATTTATATTTTTCGAAAGACTCGTTGTGAGAGCTACTTTTATGCAAAAAAAATTATTATAGTGATTTTACTTGGTCACAAAAATATAATTAAAATTGGTAGTTTGTCTCCAACAAAACCTTCTATATTGTTTGGAGAGAAAAGGGTGTCATATAGAATGTTTAAGGAAACACCTAAACATATTAAGAATATCGTCTACAATGATTTTAATTTTTTTTTTCTTGTGTTAAGATTGAGGTATACTATTTTATATAAATTATTAAATCACCATGTAACCTACAAGTAAGGCACTACTTTCTCTACTTTCCCCCACCACTTATAGAATCCAATAAACACATACAATTAAAATCTATAACATGAATGAATAAAACAAAAATAATATTACCAAATATATAAGATGAATTATTAGATTCTTTTATATTGACTTAAATATAAGCCACTACCTATAAATAGCTACCTAATTACCCAAACAATTTATCAAACTATGAATAAACACCCTTACACAACACATTGATACACTTTTATATGTCTTGTATTAAGATTAAATGTTAATGACTAGTTTTTACATAAATTAATTAAAAATGGTTTACAAGACATATAAAAGCGTATCAATTTAATGACTATCAAGTTTTATAATAAGTTCATTAGTCTTTGTTTCATTAAAAAAAATCATCTACTATATTTAAATCATATCTTTTATTAAAAAAAATGCTATTTATTTTGAGGAATTTATAGATGATTTTATTTATTATTTTCAAAATTAATTAAATGTAACTTGAGTTTTAGTTTAATAATTAAAATTTTAGATCATATTTTATGATTCATTATTAAAATGATAAAAACTAGAGTGAGGAGTGTAATTTTTAGTTTCACATATAATATACAAGACACTCAAAATTAAGTTGGATCATATCAAAAGCATAGGAGGAGGTCACAAGTTTTAAAAGGTATGAAGTTCTAATATTTTTTGCACCAAATTTTAAGAAAATTAAGGTTGTTGATTAAATTAAAAAGAAATTAAAAACTACTTTAAAAGTTATTTTAAAAAGTTACTGGAAAAAAAATGTGTTAATGTTTCATCAATGTTTTAGATCACACTCCATGATCCATCATTAAATGACAAAAATATATGAATATTTTCAAATAACTTTAAGAAATAAGCTCTTCAATTCCAAGTATGAGCAGAGCTTTTTTGTTAAATTAACACAAAAATAAAAAAAATAAAAAGAAAAAAGAAAAACTTAAAAGGAATAATAAAGTACAAAATTAAAATAAAGTAAAACTATTCAAAACCAATATGTTTTTTTTTTCAAAAATGTGAAGCAAAGGAAAATAATTTAAGCTATGTATAAGAAGATACAATTTTGAATTTGATAGTAGAAAAATTTAACAATTAAGATTAAATTGTTGATATGTACAAGGATATTGCCTAATTGATTAAAATCTCCTAGATATTATTCACACTTGTTAGTTAAGTTTATTTAGGGTTCACTTGAGATCCTTATCTCTTTTTGTCTCATGCCATATGATTGTGACACATGTCATAATCTTATGCTCACTTATCCTCTCACCTTGCCTATATAAGCAAGGCCTTATATAGACATTAATTAGAATCATTGATCTATTTTGATCATTGTAAAATTATTACATCCATAATCAAATAATCTATTCTTTTTTTACTCTCTTCTCAAATGCTATCTTTAATTTTATAGGTGATTCTAGGAGCTCGAGTCCTTGTGTGACTCTTACATGGTATTAGAGCTCTAAATTTACAAGCCCCTTCTCAAATCTTAGGGTGATATGGGTAAGAGCTTTTGTTGGGTACATTTATGGACAAAAAGAGCCTCACCATTTAGTCTAGAAGGCCCAAAACCCCTTATTTTTATATATGTAACTCTATTTTTTTGGGGTTTGAAGAAAATTACAAAAAAATATGCTCATATAGTATGGACTTGTATGTTGTCATACCACCCATTATCAAATTATACATAATTTTATATGTAGGCATCCATTGGGTACAATTCTACATAATTATTGCTTAAGTAAAAGGTATAAAATTCATTTTTTAATTAAAAAAATGTTTTGCTAAACTCTAGCATAAGGTTTCAGCCCTTGGTTATAGGGATTAATCACCCCCAAAATGCCACTTTTCCAACACACCACTCAAGTGGCTAGAATTTTTTTCCCTCTAAGCACAATGCTACCTAGATTTGTTACCAAGGTGAGTGGTGTCACCTAGATCACCATCATAATACTACTCTGTCTCCTTTTTGCATGTTTAAGGGGTTTTTTTTTTGGGAGGCATAAATTTTTTCTAGGATATCATTATTTTTACTTCTTATAGTTGTTGGAAAGCTATTTTTGGTCAATACTTTGCAATGGTGAGACAAATTATTTTCTAAATTTTGTTGTGGGTACCTTTGGTTGTTGGCTCTACAGGCAAGAAGCCCCACCATTTCACCAAAGGGTCTCCCCTTAACACCAAGGGTATGGACTCCATTTGTTAACGCGGTAGAGAACAACCCCGCGAGGTTTGAACCTTGGTTGTTGGCTCTACAGGCAATTTTCACCAAAGGGTCTTTTTTTTTGAATACTTTGCAATGGTGCAAATTATTTTCTAAATTTTGTTGTGGGTACATTTTTTGTTGATTGAAGTCTAAATTACCCTTTTTTACTTTTGAGCTCATAACTTTATGCTTGTTTATCTATTTTTTGTGATTATTGCAACATTGAAAAGGTATTGAGGATCTTTTCACTCACTCACACACACACACACACACACACTTTTTATTGATTTACCCCTAGGTATATTTTATTTAGTTTGTGGCTTTTTTACACTCTGGTTGATTTCTTGGACATACTAACATATGGACTTCTATATTTTTGGAGGGGCTTCATTTTCAATATTGATTCAAATATGGGAGGTTTTATATTAGATTATTGTAGCATATTACCCTTTTTATCTCTTGATGCTTGCTACTCTTATGGAAGATTCATATTCACTTGAGCCAATCACTCCTCATAATTATCATACATGAAAGATAAAAATACAATAGTTTCTCCTTTCCAATGGTTTATGGTCTACTTTAGGTGAACATCAACAATTTCAATAGGGAGTATAAGATATTTTTTCATAAGAATAAATGTGATGAGGCTATGAGATTTATTGCAATGTATATTCATAACATATTCTCATTATATATTGAGGGGTGTACTACACCTAATCAGATAGGAGATAATTACAAAGATTTGTTTGGTACAATTAACAAATTTTGTGCTTCATAAATAGAGTCAGAACTAGCATCTCTTTTTGGTGATATATTTCCTTCCATTGAGGATTATTTGGTTAAGTTCAAATCTTTGAGATATCAATTGGTTAGTTGTGGGAAAGATAAATATAATAAGGAATCTATATTCTTGATTTTTTCTAAGTTAAAAGGACCATTTATTATCTTTCTTCTACCTTTTGTTCCACCAAGGATGTCTTAGGTGAAGAATTTAAGATGCCTTCTTTTGTGATATTTTATGACTATTTGACTAGAGAGAAATCTAAGATTATCTAGTTAGATACACTTGCCAAGAGTCATACATTGATAGCCCAATCACCCATAGCCAAAGGAAAGAAGAAACCAAAAACTAAGATAAAATCTAATGAGCCTTGAACCTCTTCCAAACAAGAAAAACTTAAGAAGGAGAAGCCCACATATGCATATTACAAAAAAAAAGGGCATGATGAACATAATTGTTACAAAAATAGATAGCTGAGTTGAAACACCTTCTTTAGAAGAACAATATATCATTTCCTTCAACAATGTCTTCTAGTTCTTCTTCTTCTATGTTATCATCATCTACAAAGTTAGGGACAACATGATTAAATAATGAAATAGATAACCTAAAAGGTAAAGCTCTTCTTTCATCTAAAATTATTGAATTGGAGAGATATCTTCTTGATTCAGGAGCTTCACATCATATGGCTTCATCACAAGATATGTTCTCTTCATTTGAGCCTTGCACTTTACCACGCATTTTGATGGGAAACAACAAACAAATGTATGTTTTTAGGAAAGGATATATCAACATGGAAGAAGGAACATTCAATTATGTACTTTATGTTCCATCCTTACCAACCAATCTCCTTTCTATCTATTAGATTGCACATAGTGGAGCAAAAATGACATTTGAGATGACACAGGATTATGCAATTATTAGATACTTTGAGTAAAGAGATCATTTATGTTGAAATGGTTGATCATTCATCGTGCTTGTATAGCTTTTCATATTTCTCTTGATGATGATGATGCAATTCCTTTGATTGGTATTCACACTTATGCATCTCATGTGAATCATATTTATGAGGATAAGTTTGGTCACTTGAACCTTGGTGTTCTTGAAACTTGTGTTGAGGCTCCATCTCCTCCACCTCTACTTTAGAGGTTATTTCTTCACTCCAATGATATTATCATAGTCTTTCAAATATAGCTTTGTGGGATGAGTACTTGATAGGTATTTCATATTTATTTTGTGAGTCTCATATTATAAATTTGGAGGATTTACTTGAGGGAATCCACTTCCTCTTTGATAAAAATTACACCATAAGTCTTATCACATCATCATTGTCTTTGGATATTGTTGTTCATGAGTTTCCACCTTGCTTTGATTTTTCATCTACTTTGATTGTGATTGCACCTGATTTTGTTGTGACATACTCTAAGATGGAGATATTTGAGCAATTATCATGTGAATTATTCCCTCATCTCTCTTCTTGGAGTTGGAATTTCTTATACATGCACCATTGGACTTTTTTCTTCTCAAAAGGAGGAATTTTGTTTTTTGATCTTGGATAGTCTTCAATATTCATGTTTTTGCATTCACCATTGCATAGGAGCTACTTCATTATGGTTGGATCTATAGTCTCTCTTTTTCTTCCATGGGGGATATCTATTGTATATTTGTGATGGATGTATTCCTTTGGGGTTATGTTGATTCCTTATTCCATCACTTCTACATGTTTTTTTTCTTGCATTTTCTCATTTAGAGAGGAGATTTTTCCTAATAGTTTTTCTCCTTTACTCCATTTGTGAGAGATATTTTATGCGTGGGTACCTAATATGTCCTAATAGTTAAGACCCATAATCTATGCATCTTTACATTCTTACATTTATTTATTCCTCCCTAAGTTTCACTTAAGGGGGATGTTGGTGTGAACATGGATATTGCCTAACTAGTTCACATCCTAGGTCTTATTCACACTTGTTAATTAACTTTACTTAGGGTTAATTTAGGATCCTTATCACTTTTTGTCTCATGTCATATAATTGTGAGACATGTCATAATATTATGTTCACTTATCCTTTCACCTTGCCTATATAAGCAAGGCCTTGTATACATTAATTAGAATTATTGATCCATTTTTATCATTGTAGCATTGTTGTATCCAAATAAAATGATATATTCTCTTTCTACTCTCTTGTAAAAGGCTATATTTGGTTTTATAGGTGATTCTAGGATCTTGAGTCCTTGTGTAACTTTTAAATTTATTAGTGTAGACACTTAAAAATTACCTAGGCCTGCAAGCTCTATTTTTACCACTTTCGTCCTAGCATAATTATGACATTTAATTATGTCCTTGGTCCACATTTGACTATTGATTAAATAATTCATAATTATTTAATTAATTCATGTCCTTTTATTCTTCATGATTATTAAATAAATAAATTTTATTTATTTATTAAATACATCATTAATTGTGTGTCTTCCTCTAATTAAATAAATTTTAAATTTATTTATCTTTATTCATTTATTTTTCCATTATTAAATAAACTAATTTCATTTATTTATTTAATATGTCACTAATTCTCATAATTAAATGAATTTATTAATTTATTTAATTACTAATCATATCCTCTAAATTAAATAATTATGTTTAATTATTTAATTACCTAATTTAACATTTCTCTCATTTTAAATAAGTTAATTATTTAAAATGATTTCACATTCTTAATTGTCACTCATTTTTAGTAAATAATCTGAAAATCCATTATTTATTATCTCACAAAATCCATATTTTGAATTAATTTAATTCAAAATGGTAATATTCTTCCAAAAATCAAGCAATCGAGCAGATTCTTGATTTTCCAAATCTGATCTTCAGTTCAACTCTTATCTTCTTGATTTTTCGAATCTCACAAATCAAGCAGTCTTTATCTTCTTGATTTTTGAAAATCTTTATTTTTCTAATTAATTATCTCATCTATTCTCCACTGCCGATTTGATTCTCTCAAATGAAATCTCGACCACTCATTTAAGGATTTTTCCCTAACCCTGATTAGGGATTATCAGATTAAATCTTATCCTCTAATTTTAGGCTTTTGTCAAAAGTCAATCTCGTTTGTCCATTCAAAATTGCATTTTCTATAAAATGTCAATTTTGCTCACATTTTCGACTAGTCAGATTTATGCTCATTTCTTAGATATTGCTTTTACTTCATCAAGTTTAGACATTTCTTGGCATAGGAATTTTAGAGTCATTTTGTCATAGGCATAGGCATAGACTTTACTTAAATCCTTCAAAGCTCGTATAGGACCTAGGCTTTATTTTCAGATTGCTTGCACATTGAATCTGAGGGCAACACATCAACCAGCAAGTTAGAAGGTGCTACGAAGATGAATCATGGAGGCTTCTGCAATTAACTAGTATAATCATTTCATCTATATTTGCTTTCATTATACTTTGTAGTTCTTTGGGTTTATATGCATTGTTGATTTGTTAACATCTAACATATCTAAAATTTATCCTTAGATACATTGGTGAACCTGACTCTTTTATTTTTTGTTTTTGTACGGTTTAGGTTTTCTATTTTTTTTGCAGGTATAGGTACGGTGTGACGCATTTGAACTTTATTGAGCCGCATCTGGTGCGTCGCGACACATTCACCATCTGAAATGACGCAATCGCTCTGCTATGCCGCAAACGAGGTCGACAAAGCCGCATCTGTAACACTAAGCCGCATTTACAACATAGAGTGATGCATTCGCTCTATTGTGACGCATTTTCCTAGTAACGTTTTCTTCTTTTTTACATTCGAGTTTTTATGTTTTTTTGTTCTTTTTTTTTGGCATTCTGGATTTCTTCTGCATTCTGCCTAGCATAGGTTTTTGTGTTACTAATCTTAATTTGCAGCGTGTGGCGGTTACATTTCGAGGGTCCAATACTGGTGGATAAGAAACTCTTAACTTGTGTTTTTGCAGGTTCGAGTGTCGAAGACTCACTTCCAAACATTGTGCTTGCATTTTTTTTAAAGATTAGTAAACATTTATTTTTGGTGCACATAAAACGAACATGTTTTTCTACTGTCTGAATGTGTTTGCAAAATGGTAGGTGATTATGCTCTCACCTTGTGAAAACTTGGTGATCAGAAAACTAGACCCATTCTTATTTGTTATACACCCTTACGACTTAGTAATCAAAGTATCCTCTCCCCTTATGCTTTCAGGCGATCCTGGGTGTAAGAGAAATAGTTACTAACTCTAGAACTTGAGCCTGTTCTGGTGGGAAAAAGTACTCACCCCAGGACGACTTAGACCGGTAGCACCCTAAAACTGAGGGACTTCCAGTCGGTATATAAAAGTGGATTCTTTGGGAAATCTAAAGAATCATGCATATGGTTCTGACAAGATGGATCCGAAAGGGGACTCTCGCCGCATGGATCATGCCCTACGAATGGAATGCCCTTACTAAACACCTTTTGTTTTAGAGGCCAACCATTTTTCAATCGTTGCTTGGTATAGTGTAGGGTACAGTATCATGCTCGAAGACACTCACTACTGATCGCCTTGAGTAGAGATAACAGTTCTTGGAAAGTCACTACCCAAGAATTCGAAGTTGGTGTGCTCGAATTATGTTAATGAGCAGTGGAGGGGAGCCAATGCCACCTAACTTCTAAGCTATCCTCTCTCGAGAAGGAAAGGTGTTTAGCACCAATTCGGCGTATTTCAGTGGGCTATACCAAGTATATAAACCCTTGGCCTATTGGCCTATTAGGATTGTACTTGTCTTATGTGCACTTGCTTACACTCAAAACATTGTGCTTGTCAAGTGCTTGCTGGATTTTTCAACATTATTCACCACATTTTCACTTCTACACAAAACATTCAACATTAGATAGATCATATTTTCTCTCAATACATCAAAAACCTTAATTTTAGCAAACTGTGTCGCAACTCTTGAAATGCAATCGCTTTGTCAAACCGCATTTGCTAAATTTTGCAATGCACTAGACCTGTTAAACCGCATTTGCAATTCAAAAGACCACATTTGTCTACGTCATGACGCATCTGAAACTCATAGAACTGCATTTGCAAAACTCAGCTGCATTTGTCAATCCCAGAGCCGCATTCACTATACCGAAACACATTTGCAAATCATGCGACGCATTTGAGGTCTCAAATGATACATTTGCCTGACATAAGAAAAATCCTCATACAAAGTCCAAACTGAGTCTAAATTCTGTCAATCTTTTGTCAAACACTGTTTCCAAGGGGATTTTGTCAAAAACCAACTTTGAAATTTCTCAAAACTTTCAACCATTAGTTTGCATTCATGACCATAGGCTTCACCCTTCAAATTTTTAGTTGCATACATTAGGCATTAGCTTGACCCTAGGTTTCAATCCTTGCATACTTTGGATTAGGTTAATCTCATCACAACTTGCAACGCCATTGCTTTTGAAACTAGGTTATCTTGGACTTAATCATCATTCCCTTTTTCAAGTCATTGTCCCTTTTGTGAGATTTTCCAACTAAACAGACTAGTTAGGAAAAATCACTAGTCATTTTGACCTTGTCATTTTGTCATTTTCAACAAGTCCTTTAGTAACCGAACTCAAAAACAAAGATTGAGCTTAGAAGTGTTTAGGTATCCTTTTCTCCAAATTTCATTCTAGTTTATACCGTGCATATTTTATTCCCAAAAATCCAAAAATATTATTCATCCTAGTCGTCATTTTGAACCTAGACCTTGCATTTATCATATTAAGTCCTTAGTCAGCATTACCATCTTAGTCCTCATTCGACATTTTGGCTTGACAACCTTGTCATCCTACATCAATAATTTCTCTAGACAAACATCATCATCACTTGGTCATCCTAGTTGGCATTTTCTTTAGAAAACATAGTCTTGCATTTAGTTGTCATTTTCATTTGAGCAATCTCATTTTATGGTGGAAACTAGACTCCAAAAATAGAAACAGAAAATGGAAAACTTTGGACAAGACTCCACTTCCAATGTCAACAATCACACGTATGACCCAAATTAGAATTTTGACGATCCATTTGGCAACGCGAATAATCAACCTCTCACGACCATACCATCCTCATCAAACAGTCCCTTTGAACCATTCTTACGTAAGGATGAATACAGAAAAATACTTGAGGAAAACCTAGAGGTAGCAACACAAGATCCAAAGGCCTCTCAATTCGTGAAACAAATGGTCCTATATGACAAAGATAGATATTTGGCCATACTCTTAAGTCAAGGAGCTAAGTTACCCCATGGATTCGACATTAACATGTTGAGATCAACATCTCCTGACCCTAATGTCAACAACACGCATAACATGTCAAATAGTGGTCAACCCCCAAACACTACGAGCAATACCTTTTTTGATGCTAAAACAACCGAGAATGCTACCTCCAACATTCCAAACACGTCCAATTCAATAAACGCTACATCCATTGGAGGATCACAATCTATCACAGTGCCCACAATATCCACAACACCGTCACAATCGGTCGGAACCACCTTTGGGTCCTTGACAGTGTGGGCAAGTTATTCCAATCCTCTCTTTACCACTATGGTAAATTTCATGGGGGCATCATCAATCCATGCAAATCCTCCATTGACAACTACATCTAGTACCATGATTACAGGTCTTCATCATATCCTCTCATTGGTATCTCACAAAATTCTTTGGGTGGAGGTAAATGACATATCTTTATTCAAGGACAACAACAAAATGTTAACACGTCAACATAGTCAAATGCCATCACCTCCCAAGGACAAAATATGAGCATTTCCCTTGTACAAACCCAACAATTTGCACAAGGTAGTCAAAAAACACAATCTATGGCATCATTCACACATCAAAATTCTCATGGTCACCATATTCCCCAAATATCAACCCAAATGGCTGGGGGACACATCCCAACATACTCATCCAATATTCATACTCACCAACATACCCCCAATCCAAACTTTCAATACCAACAACACACAAATCACAACACATCACACATGTCACAACAACCCATCCTCTCCACCAACTCCCTCGTCTTGAGGCACATCTACATCCACATCCTCCTCCTGTCTGGCCTCCTCCTTGGCCACATGCTCCTCATGTCTCTCTTCCTCCTCCTCCTCTTGCCTCGACTGCTCCTCCTCCTCTCTCTCCCCCTCCTCGCCCACCTCTGGGATGGCATCTAGTGCCACTCTGGCCACACGTGGTCACACCCTCTTGCCCTGTCTTTGGCCATCTCTCCTCCATCTCCGGTCATCTCCTCCATCATCTCCATCATCTCCACCCTGACCTCCATCCCTCCCCCTGCCTCCATCCCTCCCCTAGCCTCTACCTCTATCACCATCTTTTCCCCCTCACCTGACTCTCAGCACACGAGGTATAACTGACCTCCTTTCCACAGGTGTCGGCCCATCTAGATCTGTCAGTGGCACTGGTCTATGTGCCTGCCACCATAGGTCATAGTCGGTTGTGGTCCCGAGATCTGCAATCCCACCTCTCCATCCCCATTGTTGGGCTCCTAGCCCATCGATCTGCTACTCAACAAAGGCTAAGGGAATTGCTAGCCCCCAAGCTGACTCTCTGGAAGACCGAGCATACTCGGCTGTCTCTACAGGTACACCCTGTTGCCCTCCAAACTGTCATAGGACACGCTATGGAAGGTACATCTCTATGATCAGCTGGCTCTGCACTGTCCTCCCAATCAAGTAGCAATACTGTCGGCAAAGGCTGAGATGGTCCACCTCATCATCCCACTGCTGGCAGTCTCTATATGGTCTCCAGATGAATGACACCATAGTATCAATATGATGTTGCCACCAACCTGTCTCCCCTATCCATGTCTGCTGAAGAGCACCGGCATAGTAATACACATAGGGCATCCCCTCAACCAACTGCAGTCTCTGAATAGGTGGACGAAATATCACTATATGCTCCCATGCCCATATCATCAAAAGCATAGTACCACATGAAATACTCTCTGCCCTCCTGTAGGCAACCTAGTGAAGCTAGTGGTAGAGTGTGCCCAACAAACAGGGCCCCCAGGCATAAACTATCCTATCTTGTCTCATCCCCACTATGACATCCCCCCAACCAATAGGGAACCCGTGACCACGACGGTCGGGAATCAGTATCCCGCCAATCAGTGTCGCCAGGAATGCATTGAAACGAGCATAATGCTCCACCATAAACTCCCAACGGATCTCGTAACCTTGGATGTCGAGTCCTGCTCCCTCATCTCGGTAGTATGTTGTGAAGGTTTGATGGCGATAGCAAGGGTCATAAACGATCTGCTCTCCTCGGATCGACAGGCGTAGAATGTGGTAAACATCCTCAAGAGTAACTGTTGCCTCTCCCGTCGGTAGTGGAAGGAGCGTGTCTTGGAATGCCATCACTCGCATAGCGCAGTCAATAGTCCCCTATTTGCTCGAATAGCAAGCATATAGGTGGCATAAAACAAACCTAGTCACATCAATCGTCGTCGCTCCTATGGAGTCAGCTGATCAATAAATTGGAAGGTTGACGGTCTACTCTCTCGCATGTATATAAGGGCTAGCTGTCTCTGCACAAAGCCAAACAATGCGTCAGTACCTTCTAGACAATTATTAGTATCATCAAAAATCATTTTAAATTTAAAAAGCATCAAAATCATCCCTAGTAAAATTCAAAGTCAAATGTGTCACGTTGACTGCACTTGCGTCATGAAACAATGGTTGTGTCATTCCGTACTTCAAATGCGTCGTAACATATCAATTGCATCGTTCTAACCAACAATTGCATCGCATCAGAGCACTTGCGTCATGATATATCACACATGCGTCGCTTCATTCGAATGCGTCACTCAAACAGGTGATTGCGTTGCAAAATGACGAATGCGGCATTCTAACTTTCGAATGCGGCTCAAAAAGGTGAATGCATCGCAGTTTTTGGCAAATGCATTGGAAACCCTTGGTCTGCCCTAGAAACCCCTTGCACTTGCATCGCGACGCATCAAATGCCTCGAATGCGAAGTCAAATGTGGCTTACATGCACACATATGCGTCACGGTGCATTCGTTGTTCGCCCTAAAACCCTAACTTTGACATGCAAAACAAGAAAATTACAAAGGGGGTTAGGGGTACATACCACTGGCTTTGAGCCCTCTGGCCGCCTATAGGTCTGCATGATCTCGCCGTGGTGCTCTGTCACTGGAATCACCATCCTCGTTGCAATCCTCTTCGCTCTGAGCTCTCAAATTTGCAATGTGAATAGTGAAAATGAATTGACTTTTACCCCTTTTTCAACCTATTTATAAAGTCAAAATGGCATTTGTCAACTAGGTCAGTACTGTAAGGTCTTTTGACTAACTTTGACTATCCTTTTGAAGGCCTTAAACATGTCAGAATTTGACACCATCTGCGCCATCATTTTTTTGATCATCGAATTGACTTATCGGGACCCTTTCCAAATTTTTCTGCCGCCGACCCAAATTTTAAAAAAATTCCTGAGGGGGCATTGATACTTTATACCTTCACTGGGGCATGGCTTTGACTTATTTTCTTTGTCACAATGCGACATGCTACATTATGACAAAGAGGGGCAAAATGTAGACACTTAAAAATGACCTAGGCCTGCAAGCTCTATTTTTACCACTTTCGTCCTAGTATAATTATGTCCTTGGTCCACATTCGACTATTGATTAAATAATTCATAATTATTTAATTAATTCATGTCCTTTTATTCTTCATGATTATTAAATAAATTAAATTATTTATTTATTAAATAATTAATTGTCTATTCTTTCCCTAATTAAATAAATTTCTAAATTTATTTAATTATCTTTATTCATTTATTTTTCCTAATTATTAAATAAATGTTTTTAATATGTCACTAATTCTCATAATTAAATGAATTGATTAATTCATTTAATTACTAATCTTATCTTCTAAATTAAATAATTATCTTAATTATTTAATTACCTAATTAACATTTCTCTCATTTTAAATAAGTTAATTATTTAAAATGATTTCACATTCTTAACTGTTAGTTCATTTTAGTAAATAATCTAAAAATCCATTATTTATTATCTCACAAAATCCATATTTTGAATTAATTTAATTCAAAATGTTAATATTCTTCCAAAAATCAAGCAATTGAGCGATTCTTGATTTTCCTAATCTGATCTTCAGTTCAACTCTTATCTTCTTGATTTTCGAAAATCTTTATTTTTCTAATTAATTATCTCATCTATTCTCCACTGTCGATTCGATTTCTCTCAGATGACATCTCAACCACTCGTTTAAGGATTTTGCCCTAACCCTAATTAGGGATTATCAAATTAAATCTTGTCCTCTGAGTTTAGGCTTTTGTCAAAAGTCAATCTCGTTCGTCTATTCAAAATTGCATTTTCTATAAAATGCCAATTTGTCTCACATTTTTGACTAGTCAAATTTATGCTCATTTCTTAGAGATTGCATTTACTTCATCAAGTTTAGACATTTCTTGGCATAGGAATTTTAGAGTCATTTTATTATAGGCATACATAGACTTTACTTAAATCTTTCAAATCTTGTGTAGGACCTAGGCTTTATTTTCATATTGCTCGCACATTGAATATGAGGGCAATACATCAACCAGCAAGTTAGAAGGTGCTACGAAGATGAATCATGAATGCTTTAGCGATTAACTGGTATAATCGTTTCATCTATATTTGCTTTCATTGTACTTTGTAGTTCTTTGGGTTTATATGCATTGTTGATTTGTTGACATCTAACATACCTAAAATTTACCCTTAGATACAATTAGTATATTAAAACTAAATAAATTAAAAAATAATTATAACACAATGCGAGGGATGAAGCTATAAAGTTAAAATGAAGAAAGCATATTTTATAATGGGGTAACATTTAAGGGAGGGGAAAATATGAGAAATAAGAAAATAATGGTATAATATCAATAAAGTGAAAGATAAAAGAGGAGAGAGGTCAATTAGGAACAATAAAGAGAGGTGCTTAAGGGGGAAAAAATAAGAGACCTTGATAGAGATTTAATTGAGAATGCATAGTATCCCCCTCATGATCTTATGAATTGTATAGCTACCTTAGTTGATAACACATATGAAGGGTAGTTTTAGGAGGATGAGAATGCATAGTATCATGATGAAGAGATTAGTCAATATGATGATTTTCAATGCTAGTTTAGAGGTGAAGATAAAGATTATTCTAACTATGAAGGTATTGATTACCTATTTCAAAATTATCATGGTACTACTCTAGGGAAATATGAGTTGTCACTAAATTATCTTAAATGTTTGAGAGAGATAATGAGGCACAAGTATAAAGGAAGAATAACCTTAGATGAAGATAATAAAATCCTTACTAAGGCTACATTCATTCATGTACATAATGGCTACTAACAGAAGAACACCCATATTAAATACAACTACCCTGTCCTGAGCATGGATCATTTACTACAAAAGGTGACCAAATCAAAATTGATGTCAATTATGTCCATGAATTCTCTAGGTATAACCAGGTTGTGGTCAAGGAGTCCAAGCAACATGAGACATCATTTATAAATACTTCTCTAGACTCAAATATGTTGGTCAATATTTTAAAGTTCTATAGATGTAGCATTTTTATATTTAATAGATGAGATCATGTTTATTTTCCAAGATTAACTAACTAGTTATTCTAAGGATATGAGGGATCATTAAAAATACCTAGAGCATATTTTTAATAATTTCTTAGAGTACGTGATCTCTTTGAATCCAAAAGATATATTTTGGTGTATAAGAAAGCAAGCTATTGGGATATATTGTGTCTAAGGATGAGATAAGGAGTGATTCAAGAAGATTCAAGCAATAGACCTCATCTTTAGGCCCAAAAATTTAAAGGGTGTGCAATCCTTTTTTGGGCACACTAATTTGTTGAGGAGGTTTATGCCAAATTTTGGGGAAAAGACCAAATCCTATCTCTAACATGCTAAAGAAGGGATAAACAAATAGATCGATTCAAGAACCTACTAAATCATTTATTGAGATCAAGGAAGCCACAAGGATGCTCCTATTCTGGTAAGTCCAAATTACTCTAAATTTTTTCATCTATTATCCTTTATTACATTCCATAGTATGACTTATGTACTACTTTAAGAGAATGAAGAAGGTCATGAGCAAGCTAAAGCATTCTTTAGTAAATACTTGCAATAGGTATTGTTGAAATATTCAATAATGGAAAATCATGCTTATTCCCTAGTTAAAGTTGTTAAGAATTATAGATCATATTTGATTCGTACAAAATATATTGCTTACATACCATATACAACTATCAAGGATATTCTAACTTAGCAAGACAATTTAGGGAAAATATTCAGGTGTATGAGTAAAATCCAAGAATATGATATTAAATTCTAAACCACAAAGCTAGTGAGCGGTTAGGGTCTAGCGAAATTGATGACAAACAATAACCTTGAAAAGGTAAAATAAAAATTATGATAACCATGTGCCTATTTGTTGTCCACTAGAAAATGATCCTTAGTACAAGGATAACTTATTCTTTACCTACTGGATATGAAATTCCTTACTAGAATGGATAAAAACTACCAAAAGACCTTGAAGCTAAAGTCCCAAAGCTATGTGGTCATTCATGATTGCTTGATGTGGAGAGACACAAGTGGACTACTACTCAAATACTTAAATCAAGAGGATTCTAGAAAAAAATATTAATGAATATCATCAAGGAGTTTATGGGAGTCATTTCAAAACTAAGAATATTGCACATAAATTCCTTAGGGTTGGTATTTAGTGACCTACATTGTTCAAGGATGTAGCTCAAAGGATGAGGAAATGTGATGCCTATCAAAGGTTTGATGATAATCCAAAGTTTGCTTCCTCTTTTTTAGTGATTATAGATGCTCCTTTCTAGCATTAGGGAGTTGATTTGATAGGCGAGATCCAAGATAAATCCAATAATAGATACAATTGGATCCTAGTTGTAACTAATTACTTTACCAAGTGGGTTTAAGTAGTCCCTGATTGGAATGCAAAAATATAGGTAATAATTAATTATTTTATGACTAATGTTATGACTAGTTTTGGAGTACCTACTAGAATTGTAGTAGATAATTCCATGTGATTTGGATCATATGAAGTTTCAAAATCATGCACAAAATATGGTATTAGTCTTAGTTTTTCTTCTTATCATCCCTAGGGAAATGGAAAGGCCAATTCTAGCAACAAGAGTCTCATGAAGATAATTAAGAGGACTTTGGCCTTAAATAAGAAAATATATGATGATAAATAAAGTGTGCATTGTAAGCATATAGGGTAACCTAGAAGGTTTCTATTCATACATGCCTATTTGAAACTATATATGGGACATATACAAAAATATTTATTAATTTGGGGTAGTTTGTGTACCAACTATTATAGGATATTAATTATATTGATGTTCTTCCATTTTTGCAAAGAGTGCTAGAGATGGTTAAGTTAGAGGAAAATAGAAAGGTTGCACATGAGATATCTCTATCAAATAAGTAGGTAACAAAGTATTTATTTGATAAAAAAAACACTTCAAAGGAGTTTCTAAGTTGAATATTTGGTCCTCGTGTAGAATTAAAAATTTGAGGACAAAGGAAAATATAGTAAATTTGACCCTTTGTGACTAGGGCCATACGAAGTTGCAACAATTTATGGAAGCATTGTCTACCACTTGAAATATTTGATAGGGAACTTACTATAATTTTCCATACATGGCTAGCACTTGAAGTATTATTTTATGTGAATATTATTGTGTATAATATATTTGTGTTATTTGTGCCTTTGTTTCTTTCTTGCTTTGTAAATACTATATTATGTTTGTGTATCCATGACCCCTCTTCTCCATGGTGAAGTGTGAGTTAGTCCTAGTTGTTCTTTTTGGTTCCCAATTTTAGTCTGTTGCTCAAAGATAGTTGGATCCTCAATGTTCCAGTAAGTGACTCACATCCCCAATTAGATCATGTTGGGACTTAATCTTGCCATGTAAATTTTTTCTTATCTTTTCACTTGTTTATGTGTCATAACCGTATTTGACCCATTGGTCTTAATTGAGCTAAGAAAGTATAAGTGAGTATTTCATTTGTCAAATTATGCTTAGTTATATTCTTAGTGTTCCCTATGTGTTATTTATGCTCTATTTTCATCAAAAATTTCAAAAACTTCTAAGTGTTGAAGTTGTAAGGGTCTTTTCCTTATGTTCTACATATATTATTAGAGTTTTGAGCTATCAGTGGTGCCCATGTTGCTATGTCTTTTCTATCGATCCTAAAAATTCATTCATACATTAATGAAAAATTATCTGTGTCAGTCTTTTAGGTGTTTGGTGATGTCTTTCCATTATTCCCAAGTTTGGAGTGGTCGGATTTATTTTAGAAAATTATTATATCGTTGTGATATCAAACTTATTTCTTTGTGTGTGTCATTTCCTTGACATGTTTAAAGTTGATCCCCAATTCTTTATCATAAAACACATTCCCTTTGTTTTTCACCAAGCCTTTAAAATTTCTCATCCTTGACTACTACTTCCCTCCACACCTTTCCTTCCTGATCCTCTACCTACTTAAAAATATTTAAGTCTTTTTTATTTCCAAACTTCATCTTGTATGAGTGTGCCTTTCTTTTGAATCTAATTCCTTGATGTTGACATCATCTTTCTATTAGAGTTTTGAGTCCATCTACCATTGTTGACATCATCTTTGTACAATGTTGGCATCATCCATTCTTTAAAGTAACTCACTGAGCCATACCTACCAACATCAACCTTTTTTTTACCCCATTGCATGCTTCTCTACATTCTATTTCCCATTTTAATATTTCCTAAGCCTTTTTAGAGTTGTAATTTTGGTATTTTCTTATCCAAGTACCTATCATAAAGTCACCTAGACATCTCGATCTTGACATCCTGAAATCCTTGTCCTCTTTAGTGTTCCCCCTTTAGAATTATCCCTTCTTGCACCTCATCTTGGTGTGAATTTATTTCCAACTCTAAAGTATGATAATTAGTTCATAGTTTATTGGTATGAGTTTCTCTCAAACTCTAAAGTTAGATAGTCCCATTTATTTTTTATTGATTTCTCATAACTCACTAGAACAACCTAAAAAACCACATGGATACTAGAAAAAGACTTGAAATGATAGGGAGAGTACTAATAGTTGATAACACCATATTCTTCACTACCTAAGAGGATTTAAGCATAGTTTTTGTAAAAGATTCAAGTAGTTTCATTTTTTGTTTGTAAAAAGGTGGTTAAATGGTTTTCATTTGTAACCTATTTTTACCTTGCACTCACCAAAAAAGCGAAAAATTACATATTTTTATCAAAAATACATGGAATTAATACAAAATAACATCATGGACATACCATTTGATGCATTAAATCATTTCTTTTAAGGATTTTTTTCACACAATCTTAATAGGTTTCTATTACAAATTTCATGATTTTTTGACTATTTCATACATTGACTAGTTTTTGACTAGTAAAAAATTTAATGATAAGCTTATATGGTGACATCTTAGTTGTAGTTGGTACATTCCTTAACTTTAATGTTTATTTTTTCATGATTATAAAATGCAATCTTATATGCATAACACAATTTATTATAGTGGTTGAAGTTATAGAACCCTAGTTTCCATGTCATCTCCAAGTTGTTGAACTTAAGTGGATTTCACAAGTGCATTTCTATCCTAACAAACCAAACAATAGGCCTCAATATATAAAACTATTTCCTTCATTTCTTAGGTTTCAGTAGATATCAAAGGTATATTTTTGTGTAAGGCATTGATGAGCACGATGACTAGGGTATGATGGATCTTTGTGACTCCAAATTTGCATGTTACCCCTTCATAACTTGTGACTTGGGTTGTTGTACTATCTATATATTCATGTTCCTATTTATTTAAAGGGTCGGTCACACTTGATTTTCATAGTATATAGGTGTAGAGATTCTTAGGGTTTCCATAGTTTTTAATCAATTAAATATTAGGGTTTCACTCAATCTTTGCATAAGGGTAGCTACATTAGTAGATATTCAAGTAATCATAGGTCTCCTTGATCAATTGTAAGCATTTTGAAAGGTTTTGAATAATAAAATATGATAATTTTATTTTGTTTTAAATTAAATTTATTCACCATATTTGATGGTGTAAATATAATAGAGGTTTGGCAAATGTTGTAGCATTTTAAATTAATACGAGTTGGTTTTGTATTAGTCGTTCATGTGTTTCATGGGAGTGATTATAATTTTGGCTAAGGATTATTAAGTAAATATTATTACATAGTAACATATCCATGCTACATCTTCTTGTTTGGTATTTTAATGGTTGTGTTTAACTCTATTTCCCAATAAGGTATCTATCTTGAAAATTCATATCTTTCATATAGTTTTAAAAAATAAAATCAATTACCAGTCAAATAGAAAGTAGGAATAGATTTATATGTGTTGTTCTTTATTCAGTGATTTAACCAAGGAAAAACTAAAGAAAACCTAATTGTATACTTTTACAAAATAATGTTCAATACATTTATACTTTGCCTATGTCAATAGAAATATAAATAAGAACATCTCAAAGAGGTTCCACATTGTAATTATATGTTAATGTATTGTAAAGTATTTATCAACTATACAAAGGTTATTACAGTTGATCACCCTTGACCTAGCATGACAATTATTCTATTCTTGTTATTATTTTTATGGAGTATTTTGTGGCAAAAATTAATAATTTCTTCCTTTAAATATGAAGTGGTGCAAATAATACATGTTGATACTAATATGTGTTGGAAACATGGTTAGGACAGTCTATAATTATTTCATTCACACTTAAATAACATAATGGACAACATCAAGTTTGATAAGGAGCAAGTGAGTGTGATAGAAAGTTAACTTCCTTGATATTTTTGTTCTTAGTGAACTTGATGGATCCATATTACATCAAGTTTATAGGGAAACATTACATAATGATCTCTATCTTCAATTATCTTCACATCATCACTAGACCTAAAAAGAAGGCATTTTAAAAACTGTCTATGAGGGGGTTTAAAGTATAAGACAAATTACTCATTGACTAGGATATCTCTCACATAACCAAGGCTTTTATGATGAATGGGTATAACAAAATGTATATTTTGAGAATATTTTAAAACTAGTTAGATGATATTGCAAGATCTACAAGTGATGGTGGTGAGATGGAAAACTTAGCGACTTCTCTTTCTTATATTAAAGGTATCTCAAATAAGATTTCAATTTTTTTGAGAAAAATGAATCAAGATAACTTTGAAATCACATAAGAATTCCATGAATATAATTTTTCTATGAAAAATTAGAGATAATCACTTCTTAAGTCCATTTTTTATAAAATTGATTATTCTTATTGTACCCCTTTCATTAGCAAAACATGTCAATCTATATGAACTAATATCAAAGAACATAATTTTGAAATAAATTATGCATTCACCTATAAATTGGCATTAACATAGCATTCTTCTAAATAAGACACCATATCTTCTTAAAAACCACCAAGTTACAATAAATAAAGACAATTACTGTAGACACTAAAACTTGTCCTGGGCCTACGACTTCTAATTCTTCATTGTCCACCTTGTCATTCTTGATAATTAAATAATGTTAAATTGTTTAATTATTTTCTAAAGTCACAAGTCTTCTATTAATTAAGTAATTTTAATTATTTAATTAATTCATTTCTATCTTTATTCCTCTTTGATTAATTATGTTGCTAATTAAGTCCTTTTCTTTCTAAAATTAAATAAATCTTTCTTTATTTAATTTTTACCACTTTCCACTATAATTAAATAATTATTTTAATTATTTAATTATTCATTAGCCTCTTTTGTCATAGATTAAATAAATTTTATTTATTTAATTGATCCACTCCCTTGAATTTTGAATTAAATCATTATTTAATTCAAAAGGTCATCTTTGTCACATTCTTCTATAATTAAATAATTATTTAAAATTATTTAATTATTCATTGGCCACCTAAATTCAATAATTTTATTATTATTTAATTTCTTCTCACCTCTTTATCCATGTCAATCCTTATCTATCCATGTCTCAATTAACCTCTACCCTTGATTAAATTATTTTATAATTTAATCTTTGACCGTCAATCCTTATCAATTGCCCTAACCCTATTTCATACTACATCTTTCATTCTTGGCCATTGATCTTTGGGTCAAATTAACCTTTCAATCTCAGCCCTTCATTCAAATTTTTCTTTTCTATAAAAGACCCTTTTCATTGTCATTTTGGCATCTAGTATATTGCATCTACAGACTATCTAGAGACATCTTGCTATCTTAGTTATCAAGTCAAGTGCATTCTAGTCAATCGTAATCTTCAATATTTTTCTTTGTCATTGTCATAGGCCTACTTGCATACTCAAATATGAGGGCAATTATTCATATCAAGCAAAATGGAGAAGTGCAATGGAGGTGAATCAATGGTGGCATGAAGACTCTTTGGTAATATTGTTCTATGTTTTATGTTTTTATGCTTATTTGTGCTCTATTGTTGGTTTAGGGTTAGTTTTTATGCAATTTTACATTAACCTAAATTTTTACCCTAGATTACAATTACTACAAGAGAAAATAAAAGGTCACTAAATTCAAATCAACAAGCACTCACATAATATCAATAGAGACAAGGGGTTTGATTTAAGCCATATTTGAAATCATTAACACACTTGGTGTTGTTTCATTTGTTGAGGTCTCTTATTCCTCCCCAATACCTGACCCACCTCTCTTTCTTATACCTCTTATCTCTTTTCTCTTTCATATTTCACTTTATTGACATTTTAGTATTCTTTTTTTACTTGAGGGTAAAAATTAAATTTTATTAAAAGAAAGCTAATTACATACACATCAAATAGATTTCTAAACACTTATAGCTATGAAGTTAGACCAAATAAGAATAGTCCCCCGAGGATTCCTAGAATACCACTCAATATTACAACCAATAACATTAAATATAACATCCACACTAACCTTTCCATTGTCTAACACACAATAATCATTCCAACTAATCATTTTAGATAATTTGAAGAATCTATTAGATTTTATCTTGTACCAACCCTCCCTCATATGTAACATTCCAACTGTCCATCTCCTTTGAGGCCCATTTAGCTAGACAATTAGCCGCCTTATTCCATTCTCTAGGGATAAGGAAAAATGATATTAATTCAAAATTTATGACCACAAGAATAATTTACCTAGCCACCTTAGTCAATCTCCATGAGGAGTCTTAAAAATTCCCTCTATTAATAAGGAAACCAAAATCATAGAATCCAATTCACATACAACATTCTTCCACCCTATCTCATTTTCCTTCTCTAAAGCCTTAAGAATTTCCCAAGATTCTATTTGATTATTTGTATATAATCCAACATAAGTAGAGAAAAAAAATGGACCAAACCTTCACTATCTCAAACAATTCTATCTATCCTTGCCACACTCAAATTTTCTTGAGCAAACCCATTTATGTTAATCCTAAAGAAACTGATGGGAGGAGAAGACCACTTACCAAACCTATCTATTTTTTTAAAAAATTGCACTCTATGATCAATCCTAGCTTGTGTAGCACCATATAGACCAAACACCAAGAGTTTAGAAACATAATCATATGAAGAAAAAAAAGATTCATCAATACTTAAGTTTGCCTCAATAATTTCTTTGAGCACACCCTTAATATTATTCCAAAGTTACATAGCTATACTTTAAAACCCTTGGAAAATACATATATTTTTCTCTAGCTAGATCTTCCAAAGGATAAAATAAGGATCAGTATCCCATGTCACCATAAGGAAGGATGCCAAAGTTGGAAATTGGTACATATTATCCCAAAAATATGAGAAGGAGGTAGCTAAATATCCAAATCTATTCCAAGTATTCCACCATAAGCTTCATATCACTATAGCTCTAAGGGACATTATAAAAAAAGGTGATTAGTATATTCTTCATTGTTGATGTAAATGACACAAATGGAAGGTACTTGGAATCCTCTTTTCTTTATATTCTCCAAGTTAGGAATTTGTTCTAATTTAATAGCCACATGAAAATATTAGATTTGGGCTAACTAATTTTATTCCAAATTATCCTCCACCAAGGAGAAACACAATTCCCTTCTTTTTGTTATAGTGAGTAATGATATCCAAGAGTAATAAAATACAATACTTTAGTGTCATGACCCTAAGATAAAATATATGAATTCTCTAAAGAACAACAATAGTGATTTACAAGAATTGATGCAAGACTATCTTTGTCCTCTACATAACCTTTCCTAAGCTAGTTCCATAATTGTTTCTAATGATATATCAAATACCTCCCTAGAGGAAAATAGTAATTGAAATTAGCTACTCTTTACCATCCTACCTTCATAAAAACTTCACCCAAGGATTGAAGCTAGGGAAAAGAGGAGAGAACTAGAGGGTTGTTATCCCATGAATCAATCTAGAACAAGGCACTATTACCCTCATTAAAATCCAAAAAATCGCTTCCTTACTAAGAGAGGCCTCTCTCTTAATCATGCTCCAAATCATGGATCCATTTATATTCAATTCTATCCATAAAATATCCCTATCCTCCACTCCTCCCAAATACTTTAATTGAGAATTCAAGTGTCCAAGACTCATCTATATTTTTGCACCATCGCCAATATAATTTGGTAGCTAAGGCCTGATTATTATGTTCAAATAACCTAACTCCAAGTCTTCCATTTTATTTTGGTTTGTAAACCTAGTCCCAACTCACAAGGCTTCATTTTTAGTAATCCAACCTTCTTTCCCATAAGAACTATATGGAAAGAGCATCAAAATCCTTAAGATTTTTTTGGGAGCGAATATAACTAAAAACCTATAAATAGGAAGGGCTTGCAAGAATTTTTTTTGAAGAGTCGGTCTTTTAGCAATGGATAACAACTAAAAGTTCTAAAGATTGACCTGTAAATTGAATCTATCCAAAACCTTTGTCTAATGAAACTTATTGAGCATTATTGAAGATAAGGGGATTCCCAAGTAATCTTTCGAAAGATGTCCAATTTAAAATTGAAGAATATTAGCAAATTTGTGTTGAATAGGCTCATACATGTTGAGGAGGAAAATAATAGATTTATCTTCATTGATTTTCTAACCAAAAGTAGATAAGTGTATATCCAAATCTTTCCTAAAAATTGGTAGCCTCTCAATTTAGCTAATCCCATCATAGCCATGTCATCCACAAGCTAAAGGTTGATTTGAGGTTCCATGTTGTGAGTCCAATCCCAATCCTAAATGAGATTATTTTCCTTATGAAGCTTCAAAAATTTACCTAGACCTTCAACCAATAAAATAAAAAATAGGGAGATATGAGATCTCCTTGTATGAGTCCCTGAGAAGTATCAAAATAAACAATGAAGTTGAGGTTACATAAATCATTACCCAATCAATCCACTTAGAGCAAAAAACAAAATCCAATAAGATGTGTTGTTGAAAGAATGACCATCTTACTCTATTATAGGATTTGGACATATCAAGTTTAATGAACATGGATTTCTCTTTGGAATTTGACATAGAGTGGATGGATTTAGCTACCACAATGATAACATCTAAGATCTTTTCCATTTTACAAATCTCCCTTAGGAGAAATTAGGGGAACCACATATTTGGAGGTGATCAATAATAATCTTAGTGATAGTGTTGTAGGTTACATTACATAAGATAATAGGTCAAAAATAATCTAATGAGTTGGGTCATTTTTTGGGATGAGAATAAGAAAAGTAGAAATAATGGCTTTGCACAATTGTTTTTTATTCTCTAACAACCTCAAGTAGATCATATTTTAGTATTTCCCAAAATTATTGAAAAAGTCTATAGGAAATACATTAGGTCTAGGAGTATTAGCTTTATTCATCTGAAACAACTTCATCCTTAGCTGCTCAATGGAAATGGGTGAGAGATCTTTTCTCATATATTTTGACACTAATGAAGGAATGCATTCAAGCACAAGTCTCTCCTCTTTGAAATCTTGAAGTTCATACTTAGAGAACAAAGAATAAAAGTGTCAAAAAAATTCCACATAAATATCTTGAAAATAATTTAATTGATTTCCTTGGATAGAAATAAGAGAATCACTAATATTACCCCTCTATTTTCCTTCACAAAGTTATGAAAAAGGAGGTATTTTTACCCCCTTCTTGAAGGAGGTATTTTTCTGAAAATATGTTCTCAAAGTGCCCATTCAAAAAATTCCTTAGACCACTTATTCTCTTTCCATAATAGTTCCTTTGCCATTTATTCTTCTTTAATAAGAAAGGTAACTCTATCTAGCTTAACTTGAATTTAACTTTTAATTATGAAAATATATCAAAAGAAAACATGTTCCATCTTTTGAGTTTAAATTTGAAAAATTGGAGCCTCTTCAAAAAGGAGTACATAGCTAATCCAAAGTTTGGCTTCCCTTCTAAATACCAAGTTTCCATGAGATTGAACAAATCGACATCTTGAAGCCACGTAAGTTGGAATTTAAAAGGAGACTTCTTAATGATAGAAAAAATGAGGAGGATTTGATGGTCCAATGGTTAGACCCTTTCCACCACAAAATTTTAGAGCATGTAGTCCAACTGTTGCTTAACAAAATATCTAACACAAGAAACTTGTCTAGTTTTTATGATATGTCTTCAATCCCACACCTTCTATTACTCCAAGTGAAAAACCATTGCTTGGATTTATATCCACCAAATTGAGAAATGACACATTGTCTCTCAACAAGAAAAAATATAGGCCAATATGACCAATTCCCCCTAATTTTTTATCTGAACTAATAATAGCATTGAAATATCTTGCAATAATCAAAGGGAGGGAGGGAACTAAGTAGCGAATAAGTCTAATATGGGAACATAATGAAACCTAACTTGGATAATCAATAGGTGTATAAGCATTTGTAAATTAATTAGTCTCTCCTGAATTAAAGAGAGATGCTACCATTGACATTGAATTTCTACTTGTCCACCAAACTAGTGTGAGATTACAAGATATCATAAGTAGGTAATTCTATTAACAATATCTTGGGCACTAATACATTAACATTGGTCCCTTGTCCAAATATTGGAAGAAAGACTGATCATATTCTCCATTAGAAGATTTCACCATATAGATTGAATTTCAACCTATTTTCCACTGATCTGCTATGATTTTTCAAGGATCTTATAAGTAGAAAATTGCACCAATAGTACCATGGGCACCAATATACTAACATTGGCCCCTGCCCAAATCTTAGAAAAAAGGCTAATCAAATTTTCCACCAAAAGCTCCATCTCTTGAATAAAGATAATATTTGTTCTATGTTCATGAATAAAATCTCAAGTAGCCTTTTATTTAGGGATGCTATCAAAACCCTTAGCATCCCATGATATCAAAATATTTTTTGAGAGAAACAAAAGTAAGTATCCAATGTTTTAATAATATTGGATTCAAAAAATGACTCCTCTATCAATTTCAGCTTCTCCTAATCTTTTTCCTTCAAGTATTTTACATTTTATCATTTCCTCCTTCTTAATGTTCTTTTGTCAAAGGCCTAACAAAGTAGTGACCTTCCTTTTTCCATCTTCTTTTACCCTAGATTCATGCAAATGATTTTTAATTACTTGAAATTTATTTTTCATTTGAGTTCCTAGCATTTGGATGAAATCAATTTCTACTAAAGATAATCCTTCTCCCTCTTGTGGTTTGTCCATTTATGTTGTGTTCTTGGCAAAATGATCTCCCTTCTTGGTAATCTATGCTTTTCTAATTCTAAATGTATGTTAGCCATAAAAGAAAAATACTTGAAGATCCAAAATATTTACCTCTTGAATAGACGAAATATAGTCACATGCTCCATTACTTCCACCTCCTTAAATATTTCCAAGATATCACATTTGTTATTAAACATCCCTCTAGGAATGTCCTTATGTTGTCAATTCACAACCTTCCCTTTAGTGCAAGATTTCATAGGGAGAATTCTGTGTGCATCTAGTTCTTCTTAAAGGATTGGGTTCTTTTCTTTCACCTTTGAATTTATTCTCTGTGTGTCAAGAGAGGGTTAAGGGGTTCTAGATCCCATATTTGATTTTTTTTTAATATGTCCATATTTGTGGCATACTTGATAGTGAAAATACAATGCTTCATAATCAATTTGTTGAATCCAACTCATATTACCCAATCTAATTTCCAAAGAGTTTGAGATAGTATTATTCAATATAATTTCAATATATAGATAGGTAAAAGTAGCTACCTTTCAATCCATAATATAATGTATGCTCCCAAGGGTTTCCCAATAATCCTTGCAATTGATTGAAGAATGTCTTGTCTCTAAAATTCCATTGGAAGCCTAGGAAGATAAATACAAATAACTATCTTAGCTAGAAGTTCTTCTATTAGATCAAACCCTACTTGCCAAGCTTTGATAAATAAACCCACTTGGTTATGGAAATACAATCCTCCCTCAAAATTCATTTTGATTTGTCATTCTGGGAAATACCATAGAAAGATATCCATTCGTAGCTAGAATAATTTCCACGTATTCCTCTGGATTCCAGTTCCTTTGAGCCTAGGTTTCTAGAAATGGAAGATAAATTTATATTCCTGTAAACTTTATGATTATATAATTCTTTAAAAATTAGAGGACACCATCTATAATAGACTCTGAATTAATAATTGAAACCAGTTGATCTTTTCTCTTTTCAAGGTAACTATTGAAGTTTGAAAAAATAGTCATTTGTTATCTAAATTTGGCCTCTTTCTTTGCATATAAAATAAAATGGACAACCTTTTTTTTCCTAGATGAAGAGGGATCATTTGAATTAAGAATGAATTTGAAGGATATATTAGAGGGGTCCCCTAGGCTCCCATCCACCACCATGTATGTTGCCTCCCTTGCTAGAGCCAAAGAGAAGAAAAAATGACCAAAAAATGGTTAGGAAAAAGGTGAAAAGGAAGATCTACATAGCACAAATCCCTACCACTCAAACCATGCCTAGCAACATACAAGGGAGGGTAGGAAAGCCCTAAAACAGAGGTATGCAACTTCACCAAGTTGCAGGAACAATGACAAACACACTCACCCTCTCTCCCACCTGCACCATATCATTAAATCCTTTTTACTATTATATTATTATTTTCTTATTTTTTATTAATACCCCTCATTTTTATTCCTTTATTAACAAAATATTTTCTTTTTGGTTTGATTTGCGGCTTGATTCCTCTCCCTTATACTTCAATCAATTTTTTTTTAATACTAATATAATCTTAATGTTAATTTTATTTTCACAATTGTATTTTAATTTTATCTTCTTTCACATAACTTGAAATATTTTCCTTTCTTTGACATTATATTTCTTTAAGATTTATTATATTTATTTTTTAGTTTTAACTTAATTAATTTTAATTTCTTAATATCTTTTTTCTTTTTAAGTTTTACTTCATTTTAAACTTATTTTTAATTTTTTAAAATTTTCTATTAAATCCTTGCATTTGGAATCCAAGAGCTTATTTATTGAGCTTATCTAGAAATGCTCATATCTTTTTACCATTTGTTTCTTATATTGTTGATGAATCATGGAGTGAGATCTAAAATATTGATACAATATGTAATACATATTTTTTCAAAAAGATTTTCTAAGTTATCTCATAGATTGTGAAAACTTAATGTATACTATTTTAAAAGTTGTCAAGGCTATCTAAAGTAAAATTCAAAAGAGGAAGAAATCAATTTTAATAGCTTAAATTGAAATAATTTTGTTGAAGTATAGGGATACAATAGATGATGATCAAAACTTGTTCAAGTTAGTCAAACAAAAGCTTATGGAGCACTTATAGACCTTAAAAATTAAGAGAATAAAGAAAATTGAAATATTAGTGAAGAGTTAAGTGGGATCAATGTCCAAACCAATCATTAGGAAAAATGAAACAATAACATTGAAAGGCCTAATGAAATAAAACAAACTAATTAGTAGCTTATAAATAGAAAGTTACCATATCACATGTTTCTTTAGGGAGTTAAGTATTAAATGCCATATGTTGTTGACTCGTGTTAAAGATCGAGGAGTGTTCATTACTTTTTGAGTGAATCAGGTCAACAACTTCTTACCTTCATATCTTCTCATCTCTATCTCAAATCTTTTTTCCCCTTTTAATGCATGCCATTAAAATTGAATTTTTTCTCATTTGAGTTTGATTTTAGAAAGGCTTCACAATTATTAGTTAAACTATTTATTATTATTTCTCAACTCAACCTATAACCATAATTTAAAAAAAAAATAGTTCAAATGTTAAAACTTGTGGTCTTCTAAAGTTTGTGATCTTTGTCTTGCATTTTATGAGACAACCTAACTTAATAGGATAAACTTAAGTATTATATGTATGAAAATAAAATTAACAATCCCCACTCTCTTTCTTAACATGTTGATGATTAATTACAAAGCTTGTTCTAAAACATTAATATCATTTTAATATATTATGAAATGTCACCAAAATAATAGAACACCTAAAACATAAAAAATCATAAGAATCAAACATAAATTACAATACAATGCCAATGATTATGTGCCACTTATCTTGAGAGCTTTTAAATTCCTCTTCCCAAACACATTCAAGAATTATAAAAAAAATTCTATAATATAATCTTTTAAATATTAAAACTTACCCCCATAAAATAACTAAACATTTGACTCAAAGTGCTTTTGAAATTAGCTATGTAGTAGTTTTATCATTGAAATTTCATATCCCTCTGTATAAGCTTCATAAATATTAGTTAAACTATGTTTTATTACTTTTTTAGTTTTCAAATTTATTTTTCTTACAATTTGTTTAAAAGGTTAAAACTATAAGGAAGCAAAGTAAGCGAAACACACTACCTTGGTCAATCTAATGAGGAGAGTTGTACAAAAAAATATTTTTAAATATTTACAATCATGAGAAACATAATACAAGGAGGATAATCTAAAACTCATGCTACAAATATAAAAAAATTACACAACACAAGATATACATGGGAAAAATCCTTTCAGGAGAAAAACCTGCACTCCGAAAGCCTACTCAATGTATTAATATGAATGAAATAATGTTTACAATCTTGCAAAACAAGTTTTCTTACATGAGCATATAGTGTTGATTTTGGAGCTATTTTGACAACATAATGATACTTGTAAAAAACATTACATAACCCACTCCAAGACATCAATATATAGAGAATACAAGCATGAAGGTAACTTCTAGAGGAAGCTACAAGATATGGATGTCCAAATCAACTTGGCACATTTTTCCACTACCTCCGAGCATAAAAAAGACACTTTTACAAGATTCTTTGACTCCTCATTCAAACCTCGAAACTTGGGTGCCCCATTTTTACTCAAAATAGGTATGACATATGCTATCACTGTATTACACACCTTACAACCATCATAGGATCTATCATAACTGACAACACTTCTAGTTGTAAGAGAATCTTCTATAACTAACTAATAATATATGATTCTCTTACAACTTGTCATTACTCAACTTGGGTGCCTATATTCCCCATATAAAGATGCCTTCCAACACTTGTCCAATCTATCATAGAATCTAGTTCTTACATGTCATAACTTGTCACAAGAATCTTCCATACAATAATTATAAGATGCTAACACTTGACAAATATACTCTACCAAAAAATGGGATGCCTACATTCCCATGTGGGGACATAAACATCCTTGTCACCTCCCATGCCACCTACCCACATGCTGACAACTCACCACACCAAGTCATACTAGATGACGAAATAAGATGAGCAAGAAACAACTAATGCTTTGGGTTACCTTCTTCAAAGTGCTAATAATATGAAGTTAATTTCAGGGATCTCTATTCCTGATAATGTGTTGTAATTAACTCTCATTGTGTTGATGACAACATGCTATTTCTGAAAAATTCTAAAAATAATATCTCCAACACGATGGACATATTGGATCTGCATTGTGTTGTTTCAGGATCAAACTTGCACATGATAAAACAAAAATTTTGATGGTTCAAACTGGTCCTACCTTGCATTGGATTCCTCATGAATAGAAACAAATTAAACATGAGGAAGAGATACTTAGGTATACCTTTTGGCATTGGGGTTTCTCTTTCAGATATGTGGCATTAGTACCTTAATAGAGTCAAGAATAAACTTTTCACTTGGGGAAATAAATGTCTTTCCTTAGCAGGAAAAATACAGGTGGTCAATAAAATATTTCTTGCTACACATGTTTATTATTCTTCATGTTGGATGCCCTCTAAAAAGGGGTACAACGATTTAATTAAACTCATTCGTCAATTTCTTTGGGCTAAATGGAATGGTAATAGAGGGTTTATCACCACTTCATGGACCCACTATATTCAACCTAAATGTAAAGGTGGTTTGGGGCTCATACATCCAAGAACTCAAGGATTTTGCTTGGCCACCAAATGGATTATTAGAGTTGTCCATGGGGATGAACCATGGAAGATTCTTATATGGAATCACATTAACCTTGTCTTTGTCAAGGGCAAGTGGAAACACGTGGGATGGCTTGATAAAATTTTGCATACTTCTTTTTTTCAATAAAGGCTTCTTCTCCCCTCTAGTCTATAGGGAAGGCTTGACAACATAATTGCTTTCTTTTAAAATGGAGGGATAACTCACTGCAACATGGTTTTAGTTTCTCTACTTCATCCATTTGGTGGAACAAGCACATTCTTTACCAGGATCAACCTCTTGCCTTAAGCTTCCCTAAACATTCCTATTCATTGTTCATAAAAAGAGTCTATAATGTTGGAGATATTTGGGATTTTGATACTATGAATTGGCTATCATGGCATTCTGTTAAAGCTAAGTTTAATCTTAGCAATAAATACAAAACATTTTTTTATCTTTGTGTAGTCCTTGGTTCCATTGGAGTTGTCAATGAAATTATGTACTCCTATTCACTGAAACTTCTATAGAATCGTTATGGATGTCATCATATCCTTTCCTTTTTTTCCTTTAAAAAAAGTTTATTTGTAGTTGCTTCCTAACCTGCCATTAAGATCTCATTTGAACTCCAAATGGAACTACAGATTCAATGAATTTTTTTGGTCTAAACTATCTTCCTACATTTGGAAATCAAAAGTTAACGTAGATGCTCAATTAATTCCTTGTAGGATTTTACATTGCAAATTACCTGTTATGGACATGCTGAAATGTTTGAAGATCCAACCAATTAATTGTCCATTTTTCCAACAGAAAGAAACTATATGGTATACCTTTTGGGGATGTCAAACTGTTAAAAAGCAATGGAATGCTATTTTTAACGATCTTCCAACTATCTTTGAACATAAGTTAAATTAGAAGGAAGCCCTTCTTGGTGTGGGGTTACATGCTAATTTCATTGTTGATGGAGTTAGACAGGTCATTTTGTTTCATATATGGAGAAATAGGTGTAAGGTCATTTTCAATAACTCACATGTGATCACCAAGAAGTTTCCTTCCTTGGGATTTACTCAGACATTTTCTATTGTCCGACTTTAGTTTTTTCTCAATTATAGGTTGAGGCTGAGAAGAATTTAAAGGTTAATTTCCAAATCCAACAAATCAAAAACTAAGTCAAACTTTTGCTCTTCAATAAGAATGTTGTGATTGCCCAGGGTCTAAGGTCCTTCTTTCAAGGTTGATTTTTGCTCCTCTCCTGCAATCTACTGCATGGGATCACTATTGGCTCATGCTAGTTATATCTTCAGATGTCTCTACCAGATCTTACCATTTATCTCTCTACTTACATGCATAGCTGGGAGACTCTGCTACTTTATGTTTATGACAAAGTTGTAGTTGGTTCTCTTCTATAGAGTATTGCAGAGGATGCTCTTCCATAGGGCCCTGCATATGTTGCAACAAAAATAAAAAAATGAGGTCATGATTCTTCCTTCTTTCAAATTGAGGATGATGGCAATCCACAGTCAGCTAGGGGAAATGGGTATGACAATCACATGGAAAGTTGCTACGATTGCAAGACAAACATCTGCTATTCCTATACCTGCTATTGTACTAGAGGTTCTTTGGAATGTTGTCGAACTTTAGACATTACAGGATTTTGGAGAGATTATCTCACTGGTTGTTAGTGAGGCACTTAAATGACGCGGTTTGCATGCGAGCATTGTTTTTCACCATACCAATGTTGAAGAAGCTTTTGTTGACCTCTTTTTTGGGCTGTATATTGGTTCTTTGGTCCTTTTAGTCCACCATTTTTCTGTTTATTGGTTGTGAACAGTTCATATTTTTGCTAATGCCTTGATTGCAAAGGTAATATATTCTATTTGATGTTGTATAAGGCTTGATTTGTAGGTGAACGTTGGTGTATTTTTGGCTGATATTATCACTGGGTGTCTCTGTTGTTTCTTGGTCTTTGGAGGTCTAGTCTCACTTTACCGATTTTTCTACATTTTATAGTTGTATTATGCATTATCTCAATATAAAAAAAAAGATGAGCAAGAAAATATAACATAGGCATTAATAAATAAAATATTTACATTGATAGGTGTTTACAATGAAAGCCAATTCTTTGAGAATCCGTGTACATAAAAAAAAGTTGATGTTTTTTGTTTTTAGAAATTTCTTTAATGATGTTCACCATATTATAAATGAAACAAATGCATAATCTCTATTTTAGTTACTCCTTTTTTAGTAGTTGCCTTTTGTGAGAACATTGGTTGTTGAAGAGAAAAGGTAATGTGCAATTTATTGTTGTTTCTGGTTAGCAGGTTAAATAACATTATATCATACCTTATCTATGCTTAGATATTTTGTATGCATGACTACCAATGCGCTTCCTACCACGTTTTCCATGCATTTCTTCTATATGCCTTCTATATTCTTGAGAAGATCCTTCTATCCTCTATGTTTAGATGAATGTTTGTGCCTCGTTCAACACTCCCATTTATGTTTTGAAGGAGTTAGGTTTGCTTTCCGAATTTAATTTGGATATGAATTTGCATCTTGTTTTGTCTTATGCTTAGTAATGCTCCTACAATTCCTTTGACACAACCTTTACACTCTTATCTCCTTCTCAACAATAATTTAAGTTGAAAGATACGTCAAATTTGGTATTTGTATTTAGTTTTTATGTGCTCTTTGTTGTGTGAGGGTCTTGAATGGGTTATGTATGATTGCCTTCGAGGAATTTTAAGTCTTAATTATGTTGATGTACATTTGAATGTCGTTTTGAGAAACGTGTGATAAAAAAATTGGTGAATTATAGCAAAAACACTTTTCATAACCACAATTATCACATCGTTTCTTTGCCTTTTGGCTGCCCTTCCTTCAATAGCTAACAATGCAATTTTTTTTTGAGATTTTTATTAACAACTTTGCATGCTAATGATTGACTTGTAGTAATGTTCTTTAAGGGTTCTTTTGTTCTTAGTGTCTCTAGAGCTCTAATCACAACTAAACACTTTTAATTTCCATTTTGATACATTTTTTTCTTTGAATTTGAACTAAACAAAAGATATGTGCTATCAAAGGAATTTATTATTTGAGTTTTTCTACTACTTTTCAAGTCAGATTAGATAAAATGGATCATTCTAATTTTGATAAATAACTTGAACTCATATCACAAGCTTGTTAGATATTCTTAAGACTAAAACCTCATACAATTTTGGTTTCCCCAGATCAAGTTATCTCAAACAAATAGATGATTTCTAAAATAAATTGAAGTACTTGGGTGGCATTTGATTTAAGGGCTGGTAGGACACTCCCCAAACTTAAAAGGATAAAACATCAATCTTAATAATATATAGGTGAGGGGGTATGCATTAAGGTAAATTTTAGGAAGTTCTAGTTGATATCAACATGTGCCCTAGAGTTATCAATCTTGATGATCATTCTTTCTCTCATTTGTTGATTGTTGTAGCCTGGATGTGTAAGAAATGCCTGTTAGAAGTTGTTCTACCTTTTAGGCATCATTCTTGCTACTTTGAGATATTTTTAGCACTTGATTTGCCCTTGAACCATCAATTTTGGTTACTATTGTACGACAAGTAATGTACAACTAAAAGTGATCTGTAGGAAAATTAAAGTCTGTTACATCATTTAATTCAGCAATTAATAGTGATAGATTGGTATTCACACTCTTTTAGACTGCCCTGGGACTTCTTTATTCCTTCAACGTCTTCATTCAATCTCTTTCATTGTATTTACAAATATTTGAAAACACTTATTGTAATGCATTGGGTTTGTCGCCTTGTCCTTGTTAAGAAAGAGCAAGGCTTCATTGTCTTTATCTCAAAACTCATAGTATCTCTTATGAGTATGGGTCTCAAAGTGAAGCAAAAGCATCTTAGCCTTTTGTATTATCATCAATTTTCTATATTTGTACTTGATTTAACCAACATTAGGGCTTTCTAAACTCAAGTTATAAATTTATAAATTCGATCCATTAAGGTATATGCTTATAAGCTTATAGATTTATATAATTTGGTGGTTAATTTGCAGCTTAATCATTTTTTTATAGAGGATTTTCTTTGCATCTACTCTTTTCCAAACCATTTCCAATGTATCCACCACTTCTCGTTAAAAAATGTGTAAGTGTTTTTTTATCATCATTGAAGATTTTTCAATGTTCTTATGAATTTTTCTTTCAAATAAATTTACACTTCAAAACTAAAGTAAAATAAATTTATAAGCAAAATTTCTACATAAAATTATAATAGACATCACACAAGATATGGATTGACATTTTTTAAGTGTATTTATTTAAGTAATATTTTCCAATAAAAAATAATAATTATTTATAAATATAAAGTATGAAACAAATATGTTCAAAAAGATAAAGTATAAAAAATATATGTTAAATTATTAGACATAAAAAAGAAGTTTCTAAAATTTAAAAAATTAAGTATAAAACAAATATTGTAAATTTATTATTTCATTTAAGTAAGTTTCTAAATTAATATACTTAAAATTAAAAAAATTCAAAACATTTTAAAAACAACATATCTCTTGAGATTTATTTAACTAATCTTTTCTAATAAAAATAATTATTATTTATAAAGCACTACACATAAAAAGAAGTTTCTAAAATTTACAAGATAAAGTATTAAAGAACTTTCTTAAATTTACTATTGCATATATAACTAAGTTTCTATATTAATATACTTAAAATTTTAAAAAATATTAAAAATATTTTTTTAAAAAATAAATGTCCTTTGATATTAGAATACAAATAAAATTATAAAGAATGAAAAATAATTGTTCTTTTAAAAAATTACAAATAAATTAATATATTTAAAATTTAAAAAATTGAAAATTAAATAAAAAGGAAATATTCTAAATTTATTATTACACATAAAAATATGTTTCTAAATTAATATATATATATATATATATATATATATATATATATATATATATATATATATATATATATATATATATATTTTTGACCGGCGGCGCTGGTGCGACACGCCCTCCGGTACCACGGGACGGGGGAGACTAGAACTCGTGACCAGCAGAGCCGCAACGGAATTACTTAGCCAACCAAGCTAGGCCCCCCGCCCTCTAAATTAATATATTTTAGGCATTAAGAAAAAGTAATATTTTTAAAAAAATTGAAAATGTTTCAAAGGAAAAACCATTAATATTCTATTTTATTCAAAATTAATATATATACGAATAGAAATATTATAAACTTAAGGTTTTACTAAAGATTTAATAGTACAAAAATATAACAACTTTAATATACATCTAATATAAAAGTCTTCATAATAAGTGCCCATCTAAAATTAATTTAAAATTATAAAATTAAATACAAAGAAAATATAGAAAATTTATTATTACATGTAAAAATAAGTTTTTAAAATAATTAATATAACATTATTATTTATTATTTGGTTATGATTATGATTGCGATCAAATTAGGTTAGGATTCAATAAAAATTCTCTAAGATAAAGCTTGAAGTTAGGGTTTGGGTGATTGAGACTAGATTAGGGTAACAATCAGGGTTAAGATTAATGATTAATTAGGATTAAGGTTGAATTAGGTATAGGGTTAGGGTTAGGGATCAGTTAGGATTAAGCTTCAATTAGAGATCAATTAGGGTTGAGGTTAGGCTAGGGTTAGGGTTACGGTAGGTTTCAATTAGGGTAAGGGTTCTAAGATAAAGTTTGGGGTTAGGCTTAGGGTTGGGGTTATAATTCAATTAGGATTAGAGTTATGGTTACAATTATGGTAACAATTAAGATTCAATTAGGAATTAATCAGGGTTATGGTTATGCTTTATATTCAATTAGGTTTAGGGTTTATATTCAATTATAGTTAGGGTTAAAGTAATGTTAGGTTTATGGTTCATTTAGGATTAGTTTAAGGTTTAATTAGGGTTACAGTTAGGATTAAGGTTAGGGTTAAGGTTAGTGTTTAGGTTCAATTAGGGTTGAACTTCAATAGGTTAGGGTTACCGTTAGGGATATAGTTCAATTAGGATTGAATTTCAATAGTGGTAGGGTTAGGGTTCTAAGATAAATAATAGGCTACAATCCTTATAATACAACTAATATAAATTATATACTTATCCATTCAATAAAATGTCTTCATGTTTAGACAATATTCATTCTCCTCAGTTATATTCAATATCATACACGTCACAGTGTTGTACATTCCTAGAAGATAAGCCAATGATATTATATTATTGTGCAACTAAAGAATCCATTACAATAAACACACAACAATCAAATTTCTAAAATGGATTCAAACAAGTTGATATATCTCATTGTTTCCTATATAGATTATGTAATAAGATAGATAAGCTAGTAATTAAATCAATGCTGGGAAATACTAAGGTTGATAGAGCTTAATTCCCAACAAAAACTTGATTTTTTAAAAAACTTGTGATCTCTTCTTTCATATTTTATGAGGTAACCTAGCTTAATAGCAATAATCTTATGTATTATGCATATGAAACTAGAATCTACAATCCTTTCTTTTTTATTATGTCAATGTTAGATTACAAAGCACATTCCAGTATATTTAACATCATTTTAATATACTATGGAATATCGCCAAAACATTACAAGACACCTAAAACTTAAAAAACATAAATTAGAATATGAAACTAATAATTATATGTCATTTATCTCGAGACCTTTTAAATTCCCCTCTCCAAACATATTATGAATTATAAAAAGACTTGTATAATACAATATTTTAGATATTAAAAATCACTATCCATAAAATAACTAAATATTTAATTGAGAATGCTTCAAAAATTAGCTCTATAATTTTTTTAACATGAACATTTTAGATCATCTTATGATTTTCAAAGAACAATAAAATGATCCAAATTTAATACTATTTTTTTTTGGTTTTAATAATAGATCATACAGTCTATCCAAATCATTGATACTGAAAATCCAATGCATAATTAAATAAAGAAAAACTCTCAATCACTATCCTAAACTATGAAAATACCATGTCTCTTATTAATTAGACAACTAATTGTCGTCTATTTAACATTTATAAGGGTTATATTTTCGAGGTCAAAGTCCCTCATTGAAAACATTTTCAACCACGGTCATATCTACTCACCAACCTAACCCTGAGTACCTACCTTCGATGTCCATATCATTTACTTTATGGGGGAACTGTCCGGTTGGGAGACAGAGTACCCCAACTGTAGGGCAAGTCATGTGACTGTTCACGAAATTAGGAAAATAGACAGAAATGTAATGATTTAAAAGAATAAAACGAACCGATGTTGTAAGAGTGATAAATTACAAATTACGGATTCCGTCTTACCTTATTATAGTAGAGATATGAATCGACGACTGAATATTGATGTCAAAGATTGTTTTGAACAATTCATGGCCAACAATGGCATACGATATAGCAGACAGGCGAGGCAGCAGCTAATGATAACATTTTAAACGGATCTACTTATAAACGTCACTGCCATTCCATGTTCATACTTCTAGCTTTGGCCCGCCGCGAAAAACCGCCAAGAATTAAGGTCACTGCCATTCCATGTTCATACTTCTAGCTTTGGCCCGCCGCGAAAAACCGCCAAGAATTAAGGCTTTCTTTGATTTATTTGGCCTGCAAGGAGGTTGGAAGGATTCGATCGTGCGTCAGTGGATTGAGTGAGAGGAGCGGTCGAGATGCGGGGCAAAGGCCGGCAAGCTCTGCCATTGGCTAATTTAGAACTCAGTAGGTGTGTATCTTTGTATGCTGAAATCTTGTACTTGCTTTCATTTCGAGATCTTAAGCTAATCTGTTTCGTTTTGGTTTGTGTGCGGTTAAATCTTCAGATAGATAATGGAATTTTGTGATAATTTGTGTTTGATCTGATAAATTGCTCGGTCATGCATCGGACAATAGCTATTAGATGACTGTTTGTTGGGACTAGATATTTAGAGTGTTTTTAGGGTTTGATCCGATTGAATCCCTGGGAAGATTGTTAGATCAATATAAAAAGGTTGTGGATGTTGGATTATGCATTTGATTTACGCTTTGATTGATAGTTTCTTTGAGGATGAAAGGGCTATGCCAGTTGTAAGTTGAAGCGCGTAAATGTTGAGCTTTAAAATAGGGATTCCAACCTTGAAACCTTCTTTCCTGACGCAATGCCTTTGTTTATTTAGAGGCGACCCTTTGTGGAAATTTAAGTCTTGGATTCTTGTTTTTTTAACTTATGTCAGAATGGAATCGCTTTCTTTTGTACGATTAAGATATCACTCTGCACTATAGTTCACACTAGGCCACTTATCCTATTGCTAGTGAAGGATGAAGGCACTTAAGTTTGGAATTGTTCTCGAAGTATCTTTGACAAATTCTCGAGAATACAGATAGATTTTGTGACGAGCTCAATATTTTGTTCTGAAAGGAGCTGCACGATAGAGGATAATATATCGGCCAGAGTAGAATCTGCAACATAAATCATTGTGCTTGTGTAAAGCAGAGGAAGAGGATGCTCAGAGAATAGAGAAAAGCTGGAGGCTGCCTGCAATGGTAACAGGGATGCATATCATGTTGGAAAAGATCAAGTCTCCAACATCCAAGCTCAAACGCAGGTGGCTAATAAGTGTGGATTAGTGTTTTTGCTCTCTACCTTGCCAGGTCAAACGCAAAGAGCAAGACAATACATTGGCCAAAGTAATGTCTGCAACATTGATCGTAGTACACCTGTGTAGTCAATCAAATGGCACAAATGCATCATAACAGAAGAAAATGCTGTTGAATGCAATTCTGTTCCGATAGGAGATGTTTTAGTATATCGCCCAAAGCAGTGGCTACAACATATACTATTGTATATCTTCACAGCAATGGAATTCTGTTGGCGAAGAAGAGGTTGCCAACAATATCATCTACCCCATCTCTGGCCTCTACATTGAGCATGCCACAACTGGGTTTGGAGTAAAGCCAGTGCCCTTATGTTTCCCCTTAGGTTGTATTGCACTTGATGCAAATATAACTTGTGAATGTTGAGTACCAGTAGTTAGAGAAGAAGATGCTGATGCTGAGGTAACAAAAGGTTTGGAGATCTTGTTATCATATGATTTCTTTGTATCAGACCTCTGTTAAAGTGAAAGCTCACTGCATACCCCAATCCCTTTCCCAATGATGTTGCATTCTTTTTTGTAATGTTGCCATGGTATTCATGGGGGCAAAAATGACATTTTCATAGGTGAGTTCCCACTTGAATTATCAGTTTTGTCAACGTCTAATCTTGTTACAAATTTCTGTAAAGAGGCCTTATTATTGAAATACCTTTTGAGCATCACCTAAGGTGAATTACAATCTGACCTGTGGGGCTACTGCTACTGCTCCTAGTTGCTCTTTTGATATGCATTGATATTAATCCTTTGTTCTACTTCCAATGCACAATCATCACTTGGAGGTATTGGTTTGAATTGGGCCCCTCATGAGAAAGCAAGAAAAGCAATCTACAATGTTTTGAAGCATTTTCTCTTCAACGTTACAAGGTATCCATATTTTGACATTGTTCCTATTTGTGATGCAGCGTTTAGAGCCCCTAGTTATGGGGTGCTTAAAGGGTAGTTATTAGAAGAATAAATGACTGATACAGGAAAACTAATTGAACACCAATACATGATTTGTCAATGAGAGGGAAGCATGATAATGCTTGATCGATGAATTTGTGTAAGGAACAGACAATTGGGAGCTTCCCTTGTCTCTTCAATAGGCATTTTTGTGTTTTTGAGATCAGTTAATGCTTTGACTAAAGTGAAAATAGCTAAGTTGCTTTGTGATTGATTGGAGGAGTTTGTGTTGGAGGTGGGCATATAAATTGTTGTTGAATCAGTCACCAACAACACTGCAAATTATGCAGATGCAGGAATACATCAATTGAGAGCTTGCTTGTTTTATTGATGGGTAGTATTGTGTTTTTGATGTTAGTTGATGCTTACATTAAAATAAAAAGCTAAGTTGCTTTTTGGTTAATTGTGTTGAATTTAGGTGAACAGATTAAATGTACAGGAAAATAATTCAAAATCAGACAAGATAACACAGCATGTACCCTGGGAAAACCCTCCTCTTGAGGGAGAAAAACCCAGCAACAAAGATCTCTCTTATATTTGATGAACAATGGCAATAATTCACTTTACAATGAGGCCGAACACAAGGCCAATATCCAGCATCAACTCCAGATGCAATAACAGATGATAATCTGCTCTTCCTTGTAATCTAAATCTGCACTTAGAGAGATTCGCAATCTGCTCTTGAAGGGATTCGCACTTGAATGAAGGAATAATTCGAGCTTTCTTGATGTTTGCCCTGACTGGAATCGAACTTGCACTAGGCCGAATACGCACTTGATAATGCACCCTTGGCATATTGCGCCTGACAGAGATTCACCCTTGATGATAATCTGCACTGGATGGTACGCACTGTATGAAGTTTGCTCTTGTGTGAAGTTCGCACTGTGTAGTAGTTCGGACTGTAATATATTAAACTCACATACATAACCGAACTCTGCTAGCTGATTTCAATGGATGAACCAGGGGGTATATATATACAGGTTAGGGAGATCGCACCTACTCATCTCATAAAGTCGGCCAAGATAAATATCAAATACAATTCAATAATGTCGGCCTCAATATAAACAATATAAGATAGGTCAGCCTCAATAACATATGTCGGCCTTGGTGAATGTTCACACCTCTTCACAAGAGGTCGGCCACCTTATGATAAATCATGAATGTCCTTTAATAATAGTCAGCCTAATAAAAGATCAAATCGATTTCTTTTATGTCGGCCATGAGATGAATACAAGACAATGAATGTAAATTGAATAGCCAACGGCTATCTTCAATTTATGTCTTCCAAGAAAGTGCTGAGCTGGAAGGAGCTACCGAAGCTGCTAATACATTAACAAATTGGAGGAGGTCATCTTGTAGAAAAATAGCCCAATAGTTTTTGGTCTCCTTAGGCAGTCCACTGCATAGACCTGGTGTTGGAAGATATCAAAAACCTTGTTGGGTTAGATCAGTAGTGGATAAGGTATAATCCATCCATCTACAACTATTAGTGGGTTCTCAATTTGATGAGGCACACTCACAAAAAGAAGGTTTCTCAACTTGCCATCCCTCTATAAACTGAGAGTTTCATTTCCTTGTAAGCTCATTATGACCAAAAGACAAATTCAACAAGAATATTTGCCAGCAATGGTTGAGCAACTTTTGCCTATGCTAGAAGAACATATAGAATGACATTTGTTATGTTTCAAATGTGTAATTTTGTAGGACAATTTATTAAGAGTTACAATCGTCAGACCCTTTGGTTAGGTTCTTTGTTTGGAAGATTGAGATAAGCTCCCTATGGCCTAAATTTACGAGGCCATGCACTAGACCAAGTAGGTTCTCAAGAGCTTTGCAGTGGGGAAGGGAACTCAAGTATTGTTCTTTATGGGATATCATTGTTAGTATGTGGAAGCTTCTACTTCATAGGTATTTACTTTCAGTTGGGCATCATTGAACTCTTAATAATTCTCTAAGTCTTCATTTGTTGCTACTGAGGCTTCATACTCACTGGAAGGCCTCTAAACCTACATAGAGATGTGCAACTTAATGATGAGATCTGAAACAAAATCCAAATGTAGTAGCAAGTAAATAACAGGGTCGAGAGCCTTGCTGGATATAAAATCGTAGTTCAAGGAAGGGGGCTCATACGAGCAGAAAGACATATATGATGCAGATTTTTATTTTTGATGATTTTTTTTGTATATTAGGGTAGAGGGCCTTGTTGGATATAAAATGGTAATCCAAGGAAGGAGGCTCTTATTACTAGGAAGACATATATAATGCATATATTTATTTTTGATGTTTTTCTTTTGTATATTAGGGTAGACGGCCTTGTTGGATATAAAATGGTAGTGCAAGGAACAAGGCTCATATTACTAGGTAGACATGTCTAATGCAGAGTTTTATGTTTGATTTTGCATATCAATTTCCATTGATAAATTCTTTCATTAATTTTTTGTTAATAAAATTGGTTATTTGCATATATACTTTCTATTTCTAGGTGCATGACGGGAGGATATGCTTTTAGAAGAGCTTAACTTTAAAAGATTGCCATTAGAGTTGAGTCAGCCATGCAAGGCTTCTACAAATGAGCACAATTTGATTATGTTCAAACACACTTCTCCAACAACTGCCATAGATTTTCTCAAAAGCAAATGAATGACTTGGAATTTTGATCTCTACAATTTTTGATCCTACCTGAAACAATCTGAGAAAATTGATGTGGAGATGTTTCACTTCTACGAGGTTAATTTATTGTCACATTGAATCATTGAGACTACAAATCCCACAATTTTTACAACAACTTTTATAGGCAGATATATGGTTGTAGTGGCACAAGATGAGGTTGGGGTAAGAAGAGGTAGAGACAATGCTAAAGAGCCTTGTGCATCTATGACTGCTTCCAGAGTGAGGTTGAAGATCAGCAGATCAATTGGTGTTAGGCCTAGTGGCTATCATCCTACATGTAATTTTTGTGTCATTTTTGATTTTTGTGACATGGATATCATAATCCATGGATTTTGGAAATTGTACTATGTTTTTAAAATATTAAATATGAATCAAATATTTTATACTCAGTATGTAATTGCATAATTGAATTACATTCTATTATTTACTACATATTTTAGCATAACTGTTTATATTTTGATGTCTTTGAAGTAAAACACTTGAGGAATGCCAACAACAAGATTTTGGTGAAATTTCTAGTATTATTATGATTATTCATTTTGTTGAATTTTTTTTGTTTTGGTGCTGAATCTGACTTGAGCCCGAGTCTGCTTGGTGTTTTTGGCTTGTGGAAATTGAAGTGAGTATTGAGTATCGCTACAATTGTTGGAACATGGAACCCAAAGTATGGCAAGAGTATAACATTTTGAAGAGATATGGAAGCATGCAAAAAATGGGTCACTTACACATTCAAAGAATGCATACACAGAACAATTTAACAAAGATAATTATGAAGGAAAAGGAATTATTCAGATTAGAAACTTATCCAATCATAAAGTTGTTAATACCATTGTTTGTGGATGAATTTGGGGCCCTTCAGATTGCTAAGCCTTTGGGCCAAAATACTGTATGCCATATAAATATATAGGACTAACTGAAAATTTTTAATTGTAGAAAATTAAATATTTTCTTTTTGAAAGTTTGGGAGTAACTTGTGACTATTCTCTAAAGTATAATGATTCGTTGGACAACAAACCTGGAAAGCACTTTTCAATCTTCATTGTCTTGTATAATGTAAAATTAATTAGTATGATAATTTTGACTCCTTACATGCATTATTATATTATGGCCTAATACAGGAGACATTTAGGATGCATTAAGATCTGCGAGGCATTGCTACTTTTCATTAGCAGCCACCAGGGGATTTTAGAGCTCTTTCTTGTACCAAGCATATTGGCGTACACTAGTCTAAAGTTCTAAACTGTTGACAGTCCAGACTATGGTGGCCAAAATATATCACCAATTTTCTTTGTGTTTGTGGAGGGTCATTGGCTATGGATGTTAGGAGATGTATGAAGCTAAATCTTGTCATTTTCTGAGGATATTATCAGAAAGAACTATTGGCCCTTTCATGGTGACCAACAAGGTCAAAGGCTTTTATTATGCTCTTGATTATGGTATATAGTATATACTATAAAGTAGAGCCTTATTATCCATCATCTCCCTTCTCTTGAATCTATCTACGAGTTTTCTTTGTTTGCACTGGACCTTCCTTTAACAGGATTGTTTTTGAAAACTTCTCTTTGTATATATTGAGTTATGTTATTAAGTTATTAGGTTCTAGTTTTTTCCTAATCTCAATCTAGATTTGGTTTTAGATGTTTTATCTTTGGTTGTTGAAGTTCTTTCAACACTCTTGATTAACTTGTAGTTCTGGGTCCCATTTACCCACTCCACTAAAGTGATTTGTGGGAATAAATATATTTTCTTTGTTCTTTCTCTTTCAGGGCCTAAGTTACAATTATTGCAAATTAGAAAATGGTCTTATTATACTCCTCTTTGTAGTCAGGGCAGGCTCTTTACAATGGTTTGGCTATTTTATAGGTACAGTTTATTATGATATTTATTATCAAATTGTTTAAAATCATAATTATGTTAATTTTAGACATATTTATATGTACATGTTACCGTACAGACCAGATGACAGTTCATAACATATTGCGACCCTTGTTAATACTACCTGTTGGAATTTGTTTTACAATTAGATATGCTTTTTAACTATAAACAGATTGACTGGGGGGGATCTTTTTGAATTTGGCATAAATTTTTAATAAAGAAATGGATTATTTATAATTTACATTTTTCTTGAATATTTTGAGTAAATAAGCATTTCACTGGTAAGAGAAAATGGGTCTGTTCTTATGCTTTCAGAGTTTGATGTCACCGTCTTAAGCAGGGATGTATATGGGTTTACTGTGCGTCCACAGCATTTGCAGCGCTATCGTGAGTATGCTAGAATTTACAAGGTAATTTTTCCTATATTAAAGTTTAGATCTGTCTCCTACCCTTGTTTTTATCTTTATTTGACTGTAAATTAACTATTTGTTTATGTGTTTTGCACCATTTCTTCCTTTCATAGGAGGAGGAAGAGGAAAGATCAGAAAGATGGCAGCACTTCCTTAAAACATATGTTGATTCCAGTCAAACATCAACCTTGGATTTGCCATCAAATGAAAACTTGCAAACGTCAGTTGATGGTTCCAATCATGAGGAACCTACAGCTACCACCAAAAAAGAGGATATTGATAGTAGTCTGGACATGAGATCTTCAGACAAACTATCTAAAGTAGAGAATGCAAAACAGGACAAGGAAAACCATAAAATCCAAACTTGGTCAGATATAAGGTCATCTTTGGATGCTATAGAGCAGAATCTAAGTCTTCGTATCAGGAAGAGGAGGGTCACACCAGGTGTTAACAAGCATGCTAACAATGAAGGCAGACTCCCTTCTTCAGAGGATCTGAGATCATTAAAATCGGGAAGTCCTGCCTCAGATGATGACTCAGAGGAAGAGTTCTATGATGTGGAGCGATCAGATGCAGTCCAGGATGTATCCTTAATTGAGGGTACACTAACTGATGCTGCTGCTGCATATGCAATCAACCCTCAAGTTTCAAATGCAGAGCCATGTTCTTGGAAAGAAGAATTAGAAAGCCTTGTTCGAGGAGGTGTACCTATGGCTCTTAGAAAAGAGGTGAGGCATTTTTCATACAAGGCTGTTCTAATGTTGATTTTGAACCATTGTAATCTGTGTGCAAATTGGTGGGTTTATTTTTTCCAAAGTCAACTGTGCTTTTAAATGCAGCTCTGGCAAGCTTTCGTGGGAACAAGGGTTCGCAGGATAGAGAATTATTACAACGAGTTACTTATGCTGAAAAAAGATGATGAGGCTGATAACATGAAAGACATCACTAATGGCATTTCTATCACTAATGGCATTTCTGAAACAAGCATTGTTGAGAAATGGAAAAATCAGATTGAGAAGGTTAGTTGAAGTGAAAAATGTCGGTGAGTTAATTACAGAAAAAAATCCTATTTATGGGTCTGCATCCAGGAGGATGTCTTAGCTGCATCAAAATATTATTTTCTATTTTGCTACAGGATTTGCCTCGAACATTTCCAGGTCATCCAGCATTAGATGAAGATGGTCGAAATGCTCTGAGACGACTACTTACAGCATATGCACGCCATAATCCATCTGTAGGATATTGCCAGGTAATTTTTATACTAATCTTTGCGTTTTTCACCAGTTGTTGATTTTTAAACCAGGAGCTTTCGCTTGATTTGATGATAAGATCATTCTTTTTTTTATTAGTATTAGCAAATGCTTCCAGTGGTGGAATTCTCTAGATTTCCTGTCCAATGGAATTGTTAAAAAATGTCTTTTAATGAACAGACAATTTCAAAAAGTAATGAACTCTATATTCAACAAGTGTGACAACATCCTGCTTGCAACTGAATCTGTCATTCTGACAGCAGGTAACCTTTATAATCTAATAGTATGAAGATGACCACTAAACATACTGGCCTTTAAAAGATTTAAAGGAAGCCCATTGGCTACATATTTTCAGGATAGTTTAAATTTTGCTACATAGTTTGTTTAATTGAAAAGGACGAAGGCTACCGTTTTTTTAGTGGTTTTAAAAAATTGCATGGATGCAAAAAATAATTCAAAGGGCAGAAGTTTGGGAAAAGTGTACAGAAAATTTGGTAGAAACGATGCAGGATTTTTCTGCAAAAGGATTAATGGGTCAATAACACAAAATGACACAAGGTTGTGGATTAATATTTTGGAGAGGTCACGGATTGATGATACATTCGTATATAGCTAGAGGAGGACAGTAAGCACCTGCATTAAGAAGTGGAAACATCGAAGAGAGATTGGCCATGCTCGTAGCAGAGATTTTGTAGTAAATTCTGGGGGGTTTTTAATATAAATATTCCAATATGGTTGGCTTTGGCCTAATTTTAATTTGTAGCCAGGAGGTATCTTCCATGCCTGTTGTTCCAGAAAGTTTGATATAAATAATTAAAGCTGTTTATACTTTATAGTAAAAATATTTATTTTCCATTTTTTCTCTTTAATTTTTTTTTCTTCATTTGGTAAAGAACTTGGAAGCTCTACATTTCTTAGACCTTTTTCTCAGTTCCCTTGAAAAGTTCTAATGATTTAGAAGAGTTTCTGGTGTACAATGTCTTTTCTCTTTAACTGTTATTCATGGAATATGTAGGCTTGGCATTTGTTCTCCTTTGTTTTTATCATAGAAGCAAAATTCTTTCTCAGGAGTAATTCCACAAACCAAAAGGTTTTTTTTTTCAATTTATTTGGTTTAAATCAGAAAAAAGTTGGGTTAGGGTTAGGAAAAATCAGAGAAAATTGCTGCAAAAATAGAAAAAGCCCTAACCCTGAATTTTTTAAAACTGAAAAATTGCAATTTAAGCATGAAAAAATCATGTTTTTTCTTGTGATTAAAATTAAATTCCATTTTTTTGGGCAAAAAATTGGTTCGACTGATTTTAGTGAGAACACTGAGAACCACAATGTTGATCTGCTGATCAAGAAATGAGAATTTAGGTCAGTTAACAAATTTTGTATCTGGTGTCCCACAGTTTTACAAAAGGAGAGTTGAACTCCTGATCTGAACACTATTTTGCATAGAAATTCTCAACACCTATAGTGCATTATTCCTTATTTTCCTTTTCCTAGAGGTCTGAGCCTACTGCAGAGCATATTGATTCAATTTCATGAGGAGCTTTTCATAGTGATATGTTGGGGGCAGTTTGGCAGATCTTTTCTAGAGACCAAAATCCTGTCTTATAGAGAGAATTGGATACGGTGCAATATTTTCACTGGGTTTAGTTGTTGATTCCATAGCAAGCTGTTGCCAGAAACATTTTATGAGGAATAGTGCTATACGTTCTGGAATATTTATATTGATTGATGGTTATTTGATAGTTATAAGAAGAACTATGATATGTTGTAGGGATTTAAGAATACCGTCTTCTTTGTTTTGGCTTCTCCTCTGATCTTTTTCCCCCCTTAAGTACAACCATAGTTTGCTCCCAATACAGAATTTTTGCTTGACATAGTGCTGAACATTCCTCACCCTGTACTTAGCTTGACCTTGTGATGTCCTATTTTATTCATGCCCCTGAGTAATATACCATACAGCAGCACTCAAATCTTCTTTACAAAATGCTGGCCGGCTTCATGAAAAAAAGAAGAAACATGCATAAATATATTCACCCAATTTATTCATCATATTTTAAAAGGAGTAATTAATATCCGAAGGCAGTGATGCATTTGTTAGATAACAGTGAATTTAATCAAGGATAAAGCAGCATCTATATATGGCAGTGATTAGTATATAACTATATATGAAAGCAGTGATTACATATTACCCAAAAAACAGCAATCATCTGTTGAATAGAGTTTAAGGAGAATTTGGATTAGTTAACAAAGGCAGTGATTACCAAAGGCAGCGATTGTTTTATAGACACATCCATTTGAAATGACACATCTCCCACAAAAGACACATCTCTTGAATAGTATAAATATTGAAGGTGGAATCAAATGAATGCACCAATGAAATGGGAATAAAATATGAAATGGATTGAAGCAATTCAATAATTAATATCTATGCAAAGAGTGTTAAATTTTAATGATCAGATTAATGCACAGAAATTAAATTCAAATCAGACACAATAACACAGCAGATACCCTGGGAAAACCCTCCTCTTGAGGGAGGAAAAACCCAGCAACAGAGATCTCTCTTATATATATAAATAGTGGCAACAATTCTCTTTACAATGAGGCCAATTATAAGGCCAGTCTTCAGCACCTAACACAAGATGCAATGGCAGATAATAATCTGCAAGTATCTAACTCTGCCTTTGAGTAAATTCGCAATCTGTACTTGAAGAAGTTCGCTCTGCCCTTGAATAAATTCACAATCTGTACTTGAAGAAATTCGCACTTGAAAGAAGGAGAGAATTGAACTTGCTTGAATGATTGAAAGAATAGAAATGACCTTGTATATATATGCAATGAGAGAGAGGTCGCACCTCTTCATGCACAAGGTCGGCCAAGGAGAGAAATATAATTACAAATAAAATATATTAATTACAAGGAAGGTTGGCCCTTATAGAAAATTATATTGTTGCCAAGAGAAGCGCCAATTCACATTATAACACATATAAATAAATAGCCGATAGGCTATATTGATTTATGTCTTCACTCATTGCTGGAAGGATGAACCCAAAGCTGCAATATCATTAACACTCCCTCTTAGCTAGGGAGAGAACTTCCAGCTGCTTAAAACAAATCGTCTCAACATGATGCCCATCATATTGGCTACAACCAGATGTGAAAAAAAGAATATCACCTCAACGTGATATTAGATATCGCCTCAACACGATATCAACCATAATGGCTACAACCATACTATGGTAAGTACAAGTGTTCATCACTTGCGTGATGTCACCTCAACGTGACTTTCATCATGACTCTCTCAGAGGGTGAAACACAAGTACAACATATGTCATGGAGTCTCACACATGACATTCACCATGACTCAGCTCAACGGGTGGAAACAAGGGCTTTCACCTCAAATTCCTCCGTCTTAGAGGAAAATGCATTAACAAGGGCTTGCACCTTAAATTCCTCCGTCTCAGAGGAAAATGCATTAACAAGGGCTTGCACCTCAAATTCCTCCGTCTCAGAGGAAAATGCATTAACAAGGGATTTCACCTCGAACTTCTCTCACAGAGAAGAACTCAATAAAAAGTGTTCACGATACCAGACTCTTTCTCAGCCAAGGCTGGATTTTCCACCATACCAAGCTTATCTCGAAAGTACACAACTTTATCCTGGCGAGAGGCTTGGTGAGAATATTCACGCTCCCATCAGTGCCTGGATGTACCTCAACCTGCATTTCTCTCCGCAATACATATCTCTCATGTAGTGGTACTTGATTCAACGTGCTTGGTTCTCATCATGGAACACAGGATTGACAGAAAGCTTCACACAACTTGATTATCACAATGAATGATAGTTGGCTCCATTGATTGTCCAAACAATCCTGCAAGGAGCTTACGAAGCCACTCTGCTTCCCGAGTTGCCATACAAGCTGCAATATACTCTGCCTCTGCTGTACTTAATGCTACAGATGATGCTTCCTGCTACACTAAGAAATCATAGTTGAACCCAAACTGAAGCAACATCCAGAGGTGCTCTTCCAGTCGACAACACAACCATCTTCTTTAGGTTCAGTAGGCTCCCTCTGAATCTTTAAGTGCTTGCTTCTGACCTCATCATCCAAGATTGCCTACAATGCTTGCCTTAGATAAATGTTTTCCAGTGCACACCTCTGGTACTATAGAGAGTTCAAGGTAGACCTCCTCGACCTCATAGCAGATCACTCTATTCTGAATAGGTTTGCGGAGCTACCAATATCAAATCCAGATGACAGTCTTTGAGCAATTCTGATCTCAGCAGCTGAAGGGATCCTCTAAGGATTTAGCACCTAGCCTTGCAATACAGTAATCTTCACTTCTTCTCAGTGAGTTACAAAACTCCCTCTTGATCCCTGCTTCAGAGATTGCAAAGAAGACTTCTGGAAGTGAACTCCCTCTAACCACCAGCTTAGTTCCATGTCTGCAAGTTGTGACTTCACGCTTGATCATTTCTTTGGTTGGCATGACTTCCTCATAAGATGCCTCAAGCTTTTCATGGCTAAGCAATCTCTCGTCACCTTCCTGCTTCTAGCTGTTCACAAAGCATTTTAGAGAGAGATTACTAACAGTTTACAACTATCCAAAGAAATATCAAGACTAGAATCATACAAGGTTTACTATCTTAGGTTATAGCATGAACACATAAGAATTTATGAATAATATTAAAACATGAATAAATAAATCAGCCTAAAGAGAAATATATCAAAGATCAGAATGAAGGGCTAAAAAAAACTTATCTTTATATATTTTTGATATAACTCTTTCTTCCATCTTTTACTCCTCTCGAGAGTGCCAAACTCAGCACAACAACAAAAACAAAAAAAAAACAATCTGCACAACTACAGATTTCTTGAATGCATTATGCGGTTAGCATGTAGAACTTTCAAACTTTCAATTACCATCATGCATTAGAGAATGATATCGATGTGACCAATCACCATCAAACTTTCAATTCTCTTTTTATTTCAGAGTCACACTCAGAAATCTTCACAACCAACATGAAAAGACTAGCAATAAATGAAGTCTTCAAAGGATCTTATGCTAGTAAACACAATTCAAGAGAAACCACTATCTCTCTTTACTAATTACAAGATCCAAATAAAAGATATAACTTAACAAACAAAGAATACTTATCTCTCTAAATATTCTAATGGATGCAAGATACGCTGCTCTTGAGCACAGATCAACACACAACCTTCACGGCTTGAACACAGGCCCATGACTTAGAATAGAAATTCCCTAGAATCCTTCTGAGGAGAGAACTTATTTATATCCGCAAATGAAGCATGCTGATTAGGCCTGGTTGGACAATCCTTTGCATAGTGACCAAACTCGTCACAACGAAAGCATTGGACTTGGGAGAGGTCCCACTTCTTCTTGAAGTATCTTTTCTTTCCTCTTTTTCCTTTCTTCTCTGATGATTGAGCGGAAATAACATGAATATCTTCATTTGTAGAGCTTCGACAAAGAATTAAGATGAAGAGAAAAGAGTATCGCTGTAAATCTGATCACGATCTTCTCAAACCCGCTCTGATACCATGTTAAATTTTAATGATCAGAGTAATGCACAGAAATTAAATTCAAATCAGACACAATAACACAGCAGATACCCTGGGAAAACCCTGCTCTTGAGGGAGAAAAAATCCAGCAACAAAGATCTCTCTTATATATATAAATAGTGGCAACAATTCTCTTTACAATGAGGCCAATTATAAGGCCAATCTTCAGCACCTAACACAAGATGCAATGGCAGATAATAATCTGCAAGTATCTAACTCTGCCTTTGAGTAAATTCGCAATCTGTACTTGAAGAAGTTCGCTCTGCCCTTGAATAAATTCGCAATCTGTACTTGAAGAAATTCGCACTTGAAAGGAGGAGAGAATTGAACTTGCTTGAATGATTGAAAGAATAGAAATGACCTTGTATATATATGCAATGAGAGAGAGGTCGCACCTCTTCATGCACAAGGTCGGCCAAGGAGAGAAATATAATTACAAATAAAATATATTAATTACAAGGAAGGTCGGCCCTTATAGAAAATTATATTGTTGCCAAGAGAAGTGCCAATTCACATTATAACACATATAAATAAATAGCCGATAGGCTATATTGATTTATGTCTTCACTCATGGCTGGAAGGATGAACCCGAAGCTGCAATGTCATTTACAAAGAGCAGAGCAGATATCAAGAATATCAGAAAATTTGCATTAAGAAAAGCAGCAGCTATTGATCCCATAAGTGATTGGTGTGCAGTGGTTTAATATGAATTAATCTGCTAGTCATAAGTATACATATATATAAATATATATAAGTTCATATAAAGTGATTATTGGAAGATTCAAATCAATTAGAAATAATTTTGGCTTCTCCTTTGAGTCCTTTTTTCCCTTAAGTACAACCATATTTTGCCCCCAATACAGAACTTGTGCTTGACACAGTGCTGGTCATGCTTCACCTTGTACAAAGCTTGAGCTTTTTTCAACTTCCCTTGAGATTGGAGGTGTATTTGTTGAATCTTCACAATGAACTTTTTGGCCTGTGGGCTTCTGAATCCACTTTATTTTGAACATTTTGTGGCTGTCCCATGTCATGTCCCAAAATTACTGGAATTGAATTTTGGAGGGAAAACACCAAAGTGTTTTTAAACAATGTATCTGCATTTAAAATAATATTCTGGGCCGACCAATTGGAAGGCCAGTATTTATATGAGTTCATTTGTTTTGTTAAGCATCACGATTTGGATGACTGGTCTATGCAAATTCTGGGGATGGAAACCTCCAGTGATTCCACGCAAGGTAGGACGAAATCCCTACCCTTTGAATTGTGTCTTTCTACTCCATTGTATTCACTCTGACTTCCAGTCGGTGCTTGACAGGCCGCCTAGATTCCATCGCAGTCCATGCTTGTTGTGTGCAATTGTTAACGATATACTGGCAGAGCCTGATGGCTCGTGCCAGCCTTCTATCATTGTCCTGTGCAAGGAATATAACCTCTGTGATTGCTCTGAGGAGGCAAGGCGGACATTATCTGTTTATCGGGTGCTACCACACACTATAGAGCGCCATCCTTATTAGGACCCATAGGAGCGACAGAAGGCAGCGATGGGAATATTGTGAGTGCATGGGAATAGTATCTCAGCATCAGTGAACCCAAGCCCCCGATCCGGTATTGCAAACAATCACTGATACGATCTGGCAGCTCACAACAATCTGGAAATATGCGGTAACAGAGGTTAGCACGGCTTGTTACGCATCAACATATATTTTATGATCCCATGAGTGCCTGAGAGGCTATTCTCGCCGCGATATCTCACTGAGATCCGAGCGAGCATTACAATCTGAAGGCGATCATCACAATGACACTTCACCAGTTGCTAATGGCAAGATAATCGAATGGCTTCCTTACTCTGTAGTCAAAGTGTTATCCGATTTACAGTGCACTCCGTCTGTGATCTGAACTCAAATACATCATTGCTAGTTGTCATCTGCGGGGTACTATTTCGGTATCATTCCGTCTATGTATTTCTGATGCTGTGCACAGTACACCATATTGATCAAGCCATTTGAATTACTTCTGATCTGTGTCGATTTCCTTATTGTGTTCTGTGTCTACTCACTGTTGTGTGCAAAATTATCTCTATTTCTGTGTGCTACCAGTCCATCTCTGCTATTGATTATTACCAGTGATTAGCATATGAACAACAAGATCTCTGTTATTGCTTACTTTCAGTGCTAGGCATCTTACAACCCATCACAACATCAAAGGGACTTGGTGGTAGGTAACTAAAACATGTTTCAAAACAAGATTTATTGTAGATGAATGCAAAGATTTATTGAAAGAATGCTGACTTTACATCAATTTGGATGTTTCCAATTGTACCCTTGTAAGAGCTGAACCAAGGACCTATTCATCACCTCGGTTTGGCCATCCGTTTGAGGGTGGAATGAAGTAGACTTCTTCAATTTCATATCCATCTTCTCACATGATATATTCCAAAAGTTCTCATAAAATGAGATTCTCTATTTGAAAGAATGGAACTTGAAGGGTGAATGAAACCAAACATTAGCAAAAAACAATTCAGCTGCTTCATTTGCCTTAAGGGTTTTTAACAAGGAATGAGAACACACATTCTGCTAAACCAATCTACAATAATAAACAAATGTTCATGCCTTGTTTTGGACATAAGCAATCCTTCTATAAAATCCATGGACATGCTTTCCTATGGTCTAAAGGAACCAGTAAATGCTGATACACACCCAAATTCGGATTATTAGGCTTACTAGTACCACATAACACATCCCGTTATGAATTTTGAAACATCAACTTGCATGTTGGGCCAATGAGCACACACACCTTTGAATACCTTTCAATATTTGCAAATATTTGGTTAACCTAAAATGATCTGCAACCTAAGAAATGTGTGTTTCTCTCATTCTTTTCCCTAGTTTGTAGAGCAACCTGTCTTGGAGATTGAAGTTATCTTGAGGATCACTACTTGCTGTTTTGACTTTTTATTCAGCATCTATAAAATCTGCATCATGCTCATAAGCTTCCACATAAAGTTCTTTCTTAAAAGGCTAAATCTGAGTTAGTGTACCTAACACTGAAATCAAAGGAGCTCTAGACAGCATATTAGCTAGTTTGTTAGTTTTCCTTCTTATACATAATTGCCAAATGAAAAGATTGCAAGAAACCTATTTATCTATAGCGCATGGCTGCTTGTAATTTAGATCAAGCTTGCAAAAATTGGAAAGGTAATTCTTTTTCCATTAAAGAATGCTTCTGTTTCTTATCTGCTGGAAGAAGAACATATAATTCATTATCATATGTGCAATAGCTTAAATGAGAACTACAAAGGGTTTGTGAATGATGACAAATAGGTTTAGCTCCTTGGAGTATGACAGCCCTTATTGTATGCTCACTTGAATCAATATCCACCTCAAAAAGCTGTTGCAGGTTAGGCAAGACTAAAATTGGTGCATTAATTCTCTTCTTAAATTCATTTTCTAATGTTCCAAGCTTTTGCCCAAGAAATTAATGAACAAAAATTGGATGAATTTTTTTTGCATTGAAAGTGCAACATTTACATGTCACAATGCACACTCATGTCTACAAGGTGTTGTGACAAATAACATTGACACATGGAATAATCATCAACAATGCACAGAGCATAGTGGCACAAGTGGAAAACTTCACTAATTGTGTGACAAAGTCACCATGACGGTCATATGAGAGGATAGAGGTCCCTCCACAAGGAAGATTGGACACTAGTCCACGATCTTGTTCTCTTGCGAAAACAAGTAGGATGAGAGTGACACCCACTTCATTACATATCCCACGATGACACAATTGACATCCAAGAAATGTGGGGATGACATCCACTCATGGGGATTACCTACTCAAAGAGGTAGGTTGATTGGTAGATACAAGGTCTCAATCAATCGATTGTCAATTAGTCGATCACACACAAACCAACCAAGACACTCTATGAGACTGTGGTTGTCTAGTTGCAACAATCACCCATGCTCACAATTGGGTAGGAGATGATGAAGATGGTTTGACGACACATCCCATGATGAAGTGGTTGTCCACTAGTCCACGATCTTGTTCTCTTGCGAAAACAAGTAGGATGAGAGTGACACCCACTTCATTACACATCCCACGATGACACAATTGACATCCAAGAAATGTGGGGATGACATCCACTCATGGGGATTACCTACTCAAAGAGGTAGGTTGATTGGTAGATACAAGGTCTCAATCAATCGATTGTCAATTAGTCGATCATACACAAACCAACCAAGACACTCTATGAGACTGTGGTTGTCTCGTTGCAACAATCACCCATGCTCACAATTGGGTAGGAGATGATGAAGATGGTTTGACGACACATCCCACAACCTCCACCACCAAGTACATCCATCCATAAGGTCATAGATGCTATAATCAAGACCTTAGGGACACACACCAGAGGTCAATTATGAGGAGATCAAAATAATAATTACAACTTTAGATATGAGGGCTCTAATGTCCCAAATTATACAAGTTATTCAAATTACATAAAAGTTATAAGTTACAACACTAAAAGATGATATTCCTTTTTATGTAATCCCGAGCTCCTTCAAAGGATTTGTGAGTCCCTAGTGGTGGTTTTGTCACCCAACCATGTGGAAGGCCCACCACTTTGTCCTTGGAGATGGTCAAATTGGGTATTGATCACACTTATGCAAAACAAGGAACATATGGCAACACACATACCAATTAATTCAAATAAAGGATATCAAGCAAACATACATGCATGAGGGTTCGTCATGCCATCAAAACGCATACGAGGTGACTCAACACGCATTGGATACAAAATTTGATGAGATAATTAGGAGGATCCTAGACATGAAGCAAGGAGTGTCAATATTTTGTCATGATAGCCATGTAGGTTGTTGAGTAGTCCTATCCACTATAGGCGTGCCCAACAACATTCACCAATCTCAATGAGTTGTGAAAATGCCCTATTCTTCTAAGTCACCAATCCTCCAAGGAATTTGGCACTTGTTGAGGGTTTATCTTATGTGCATATTTCATTTAATCTGCAATAAATTCCGTTATTCAAGTTTAATTAACTTTCGTTTGGCTTGCTCTGTGGGTTTTTTTCAAACCTTGGCATGTGGTGAGATGCCACTCCTTGCTTACCCTTTACCTCAATCCTGAAATGATAATTGATATTCAATATTCGTTCTTCTCAAAGGAGAGGAAAACTCCTTAAATAATACAATATAGGACGATGTTTCTTAAAGGAAACAATCGTTAACAAAAGTAATTAACAGAAAGTTACTAAAAGCTAATTGAAGCAAACTAAGTTAATTGAAAGTAAATTACTGACTAACTAAAGGCTAAGATGACCATTAAATAATACAATAATACTTTAATACCCTCCTTTAATGGTCGTCCTACTAACTACACCAAGCTTATCCCAAAATTTTACAAATTTATCTGAATTGAGAGACTTGGTGAGAATGTCTGCAGTTTGATCCTTAGTTGGAACATGCTGCAACATCACAGATCCATCTTCAAGAAGCTGTCTGATGTGACAATGAAGCTCAATGTGCTTGGTTCGCTAGTGGAAGACTGGATTCTTAGCAATTTTGAGAACCCCTTGATTATCACAAAACAAGGATGAAGGCCTTGCTTGAGACATCTGTATGTCAACAACCATCCTTTGAAGCCATATTGCCTCACATGCTGCCTTAACTGTTCCCCGATACTCTGCTTCGGTCGAGGAAAGAGCTACTACCTGCTGCTTCTTGCTTGTCCATGTGACTGCACCTGTACCAAGATTGAAAACATACCCACAAGTGGACTTCTTGTCATCAACTGAACCTGCCTAATCTGAGTTTGTAAAGCCAACCAGCCTAGGGTCTTTGCATCTGCTGTAAAGAATGCCAAAGTTAGGTGTCCCTTTGACATATCGCAATACTTGCTTCACGACAACCCAGTGTTCCGCCTTAGGGGCAGCCATGAAACAAGAAATGTAGCTCACAACAAAACTGAGATCAGGTCTAGTGGCAATAAGATAGATGAGGCTGCCCACTAGTTGCCTGAACGCAAACTCATTTACCACTAGTGATTCTGATTTGGTTGAAAGTTTCAGCCTCTTCTCCATAGGAGTGGAGGAGATTTCGCAATCTTCCATCTTGAATTTTTCAAGCAAACTCCTGGCATACTTCAACCAAGAAATGAAGATACTGCCACCTGTCTGCCAAACTCCTACACCAAGACAGTAGTGTAGGAGACCTAAGTCCATCATCTCAAATGCCTGACACAAATTTGACTTCTTCTGTTCAATCAGATATAACCTATTGCTAGTAATGATGATATCATCCACATAGATGACAAGAAGGATGATATCACTGCCAGTGTTCTTGACATATAAATTTGCATTTGAGGGACTCCTTTGAAACCCCTGTGCAACTAAGTACTTGTCAAACTTCAAGTACCATGCATTGGGTGCATGCTTTAGGCCATAAAGAGCCTTCAACAATCTGCATACCTTATGTTGCAACCTTAAAACTAGGAGGTTGCGTTATGTATACCTCTTCCTCCAAATCTCCATTGAGGAAGGCACTCTTCACATCCATATGGTGGACCTTCTAGCCAAACTGTGCTGCCATGGCCAGGACAAGTCAGATGGTGCTCATCTTTGTTGTAGGAGCAAAGGTTTCCTCTATGAGAACCCCTTAGCCACCAACCGAGCCTTGTATTTATCCAGTGTTCCATCAACCTTGTATTTCACCTTGTATACCCATTTGCAGCCAATGCGTTTCTTCCCTGGTGGAAGATCTGACATAACCCATGTGTTGTTCTTCAAAAGACTATGATGTTCAGAATCCATAGCCTTTTCCTAGTCAGGATTTCCCTTGGCTTTCGAATACTGTTGAGGCTCATAAACACTCTGAATGTTGGCCATAAGAGCAAAGTTTACTGTGTTCTTCTTGCTCTTGCCTTTAGACGATCTTCCCTCGACAAGCTCATCATCGTGAACTTTACCAATGAGCTTTGCCCACCACTTAGGACGAGGAGGAGATGCAACTTCTTCCAAATCAAGATGAACATTATGACTTGGGCTACTTGGAATAATACCATCTAGATGTTGATCTAGGTTATCTTGAGGAAAATCTGTTGCGACAAAATCTTGCCTAGGAGATTCCACAATGTTAGAGTCATCATAGTCCCTCCTTGCTGGTAGAGGATCTTTCCTAGGAGATTCCACAATGTCAGAATCATCAAAATTCCTCCTTGTAGGTGGAGCTATTGAAAGCTTAGCTCCCAAATCCTTGGTCTTTAGAGGCTAATTGTCAGAACTCTTGATGGGAGAAGAGAGCAAAAAGGGCCCACCTTCCTCATCAAACACAACATCCCTACTGAATGTCAAACGATCAGTGGCCACATCAATCAGCTGATAGGCCTTATGATTGTCAGTTTGTCACTATATCCTGTTAGCATCAACTTTTGTCTCTTGGAATCCAGCTTGGTTCTCTTGGCATCTGGAATCCAAACATACATAGTCAAACCAAAAACCTTGAGATGGGTGATTCTTGGTTTCCTCCCAGACCATGCTTCCTCTAGGGTCATCTTCTTAATGGCTTGTGTGGGAGATCGTTTAAGAAGGTATACTGTAATATACACTGCCGCAGCCCAAAATTTCTTGGGAACAACACCATTCTGCTGAGGGGTATAGGGTGTGGTAAGCTGATGTTTAATACCGTGTTTAGCACAAAAGTTGGTGAACTGGTTGGAACAAAACTCACCCCCATTATCTGACCTCGGAGTGATGATTTGACATCCAGGCTCTTTTTCAACTAATGCATTAAACTTTTGAAATTCATTAAATACTTGTGACTTTGCCTTGAGAAAATACACCCACATTTTTCTACTAAAATCATCAACAAACAGGAGGAAATATCTGGCACCAATGACAGATGCAGTATTCATTGGTCCACAAATGGTTGCATGAACCAACTGTAGAACCTTGGATGCTCTCCAAGACTTTCCATCTGAGAAAGGAGTACGATGTTGCTTCCCTACTTGGCAAGCTCCGCAAACACCATGTGTGTCTGCTGTCGAATCTGAGGTAAGCTTTCTACCAAATTCTCTCAAGCCAGCTGAGAGTGGTAGGCAATATTGAGATGCCCATACTGCTAATGGCAAAGAGTGCTGATGGATGAACTCCTTGCAACCAATGCATGCTCTAGAGGATCTCCGATATCAAGCAGCCGATACAAACCATGATCCTCGAGCTTGACTGCCATAGTTTTCTTGGACTCCTTATCAACAATTCGACACTTGTGTGAACTGAAAATGATGTCCAACTTTGGATTGTGTCATCGAGAGCAGATTAAGATCCATGCCTGGCACATAGTATACATTGAGAAATATTAAATTTCTCCCACCAGATGTGATTTGGACGTTGCGCTTGCCGACAACTATATACTCTACGCCATCACCAAAGATGATTGAATCAGAGCAAGCCATATACTTTGTGAATAATCTCTCCTATTTGTAAAATGCCGAGAGGCTCCAAAATTGATGTACCATGTAGATGATTTGACATGATTTATTGGTCATTTGGCCATCAATGCATAAGAGGTAGATGCTTGGTCAGAGTGCATAAATGCCATCCGTCCTGTTTTCCAAAAGTACAAAAAGCGAGGTAAAAGTTTGTGATAAGAGGGCACGAAACCTTAGACAATTAGCTGGCACAACTCCCATGATTTGTAAAAAATCATCTAAAATAGAGGATCAAAAACAAGATTTTTTTTAGAAAAAAAATCTTAAAAAAATCCTTGCAAATTTGGCACAAATTTGCAGAAAATTCTCCAAAAAAACACCTTGGCGTGAATGCAGATCCAAAAAATTCGACTTGAACAAAAAAAGGACACGCAAAAACTGCACCCACGAATTTGCTAGAAAACTCCCAAAAACTGATTTTAAACAATCTGGAAAAATGCAGAAACCGTCGACTTTGGAAGAGATCACAGAGAAAAATGCGTCCAAATGTAGGGTCATGCAAGAAAAAAATAAAAAACATCTGAAACTCGTCGGAAAAAGATGTTAACAGCTCCACCAAACCTCGACTTGGCAAATAAAAAATACGGGTAGTAGACTTCGCGAGCAAACCAAAAAACGCAATTTCAATCTTTAAAAATCCATGATTTTCTTTAAACCAGGTCATGAAATGTTAGTTGCGGCCAAAAAATACCAGTCGCAGCTCCAAAATGTCGCAAAATATAATAGTGCAAAACGCGCGAATTTTCAGACGCGTGCCCAAAAAAAACGCATGTGAAAAATAGACAGAAGGTTGTGATTTCTCCAGCAGACATGATTTGCTTCACAAAAAATCATGATTCCTTGATGAAAATAGGGCTCGCGATTTTCTGCAAATAATCTCCATGATTTACCAGAAAAAAATTTGCGTTTTCACTCAATGTAGATGTTGTGATTTTCTGCAAATTATCTTCCGATTTACTAGAAAAAAAAACTGCGTTTTCTCTTAGCACAAATGTCGCGATTTTCCAGATAAAGGAAACCCTAAGTCTTGAAAATCAGAAAAAGAACCACAATTTTTATTTTAAAAAAAATCGGTCAAAAAAAAACTACTAAATTTTTTTCAAAATTTCTTAAGAAAAAAAAACACGAATTTTTATTGCAAAAAAAATTCGCCAAAAGAATGAGCCTATGCTCTGATACCATGAAATGATAATTGATATTCAATATTCGTTCTTCTCAAAGGAGAGGAAAACTCCTTAAATAATACAATACAAAACAATGTTTCTAAAAGGAAACAATCGTCAACAAAAGTAATTAACTGAAAGTTACTAAAAGCTAACTGAAGCAAACTAAGTTAACTAAAAGTAAACTACTGACTCACTAAAGGCTAAGATGACCATTAAATAATACAATAATACTTTAATAAATCCTAAATGCCTAGTGATTGAAAATTACAATTTAATTGTGGGACGAAAAACAATGCAAAAGGTTGTGATGTTCAGTCCAATGACACAATCACAATCCAATAGGGAGATTACACATCCCAAAAATTGAAACAAGATAACCTGAATTTAATTCAAAATTTCATTTTCCAAAAAGGTTTCAAAATCACGAAAACACCCAACTTCACTATTAAAGGATTTCAAGAAACCTTCAAAATTTCAATTTTTAAAATACATGAAATTCCAAAAATTCAAATGTAACCTAAGAAGCACAAAATGCACAATTACAAGCTTTTCAAATCACATTAAGATTATAGGAAAATTTTGCCATAACTTTGGTTCATTTTTGCATTTTTCAAAACATAAAACAACGCAAACTATAATTATAAAATTCATCCAAAACAACTCTATGAATAAGCAAGCCATATGCAACCACCTATTGTTGTTAGGGAAAATGAAGAGGTTTCATTTTGAATGCATTATTTAAACAAGAAGATTACCTTTCCGAACAAGCTCACAAGAATGGAGGAAGTCTCTTTTAAAGTAAACACAACCCAATCAATTCTTTTCCAATTTTCAAGCAATTCCACTCTCAATCCAATCCAATTGCAAATGCTTCTTTTTCCAAAATATAGAAATCCTTTTGCTTTCAAAGGAGGAGGAATGAGAGGTTTTTCCAAACGATTGTTTTTAAAAAATGCTTACCCTTTTTCCTTTTGTTCCCATAATTCCCTAACCTTTTTATACTTTTTCCTCCTTTTCACATTTGCTAAGCTATTTCAAAAATGATGTTTTGCAAAAATAAATATTTCCATAAGAGATTCTCCATACAATATATTTCAATAAGGCTATTACAATGCAAATAACTCGATTATATTTTCCATTGACCTTTGCAATTAAATTTGAATTCTAACCATATTTAGCTTGGCTTGAGCCAGGTGAGGCCACAAACATGGGACCTCATCCTCGGCACTAATGCGAATAGTCCAAACCCACAAGCATAGTTTCCTAGTAAGGGCACAAAGCTTGTGAGCATACTGACTCAATGAGGGTTTGGAGCACTAAGTCATTAACATGAATGCCAACAACATCAACGTGAAGGTTCATACCTGTGAGAACAATGGATTAATGAGGGCACAATGCTCATGATCACAATGGCCCAACTGGGGTTTGAACTTTGGTGGTACAACAACAATGCCATGATTTAACCATTGCACTATACCATGAACGATAAACTATATAGTAATTCTATTTCCTATATGCAAAATATGTTATCTATAATGCAATTAATGATTTAATTTCTTTTTATATGCAATCAAATAATGCAATAAACCTTTTCACTAAGGTATAATTAATTATCTTTTTGATTCAAAGCATGTTAAATATTTTGCAAACACCACAACATGCATTTCAAAATTGATTTAAATGCAATGCAGCAAGATAAAACAACCGGACACAAATGACTCACTTAACAAGTTTAAATGCAATGCACAAATTCTAGAATCATCGTTGATTCAGATCTGGGTTTTTACAAGTATTCACAAGATTCATCTCACAACTCAAATTGAGTGTAATGGAGGTTAAACAAACATGTTTTACCTAAGACAACCATCTCCAATTAACCACTGTTGGGGAAACATGTACTTGCACACTTAGGTGAAACATTATGCATGCTTGCACCATATAAGGATAGTTGAAGCATAGCATAAATCACTTAATGTGATATAACTCATAACATGATATCAATCATCACATTTAATTGTAAATCATCTAAGACTAGCATGATACAAATAACACGATATATAATCAACAATAATACACAATGTTGAACCATATGTATGAATCAACACATTTAACAGATATAGTGAAAACTAAGAACAATAAAGCTGAAACACTGCAATAGTCCAAACATATAAAATCACAACAAATGCATCCCATAATACATAGTGGGACACTATATGCCAATACAAAACCTCATTGATAATGTGCATCAATGGCAATCCAAAACATCAGATACAATGATAAACCTTACAAAATTATAGCATAAGTATCCAAAGCACATAATCATAACACCTTGATGGAAATACAAGGCCTCTTTGGAAAGTTTGGCACACAAGATCATAACACATGTATTCAATAATACATTGTGAAATCACTCGATACAAAATTACAAAATATAATATCAAAGTTAACTAGGCAGATATGCTAGTGGGCATTACACATTTTGGTTGAGAAAGACCAAATGAATTTCCTCAAGCATTGGACTGAACCCATGAAACTCCTTGTTTTGGTAAAACTAGAAGATTTGGGCTGCTTTAAATTGGTCTTAACTTTTTCTAGGTCAATACAAAGCTCTTCATCTCCAACCACACGCCACAAGTAGATGAGGATTGTTGTGCAAATTCACATTTCTTTTTATTCAAAACTATCTTGTTCTCCTTCAAAAATTGCAAAATTTCTTTCACAGAGGTTAGATGTTCATAAAAAATCTCTGCCAATTAAGGTGCAAACTAGCTTCTCCTCTACTTCAAGATCATTTGATTTTTATCATTGAAGAGAAGTCATAGCTTGATTTACTATTCTTGTTTTTCAAGGATGTAGCTTGGTGCAAATTCCAACAAGATTCATTTGTTTGGCCATCAACATCAGAATGCCCTCAATGTCCTTTTGTGCAAAAGTAGTGACATTATGCTTATTTTTCTATTTGCCTGTTCGTTGGGTTTTGAGGCCCCCCTTTGTTGTTTTTTCTTATTTGAGGAGGGAGAAGGACTTCTTTTCTTGTCTGATTCAAGATATTGGGCTCGGGAACAAGCCTCATCAATGTCCTTAGGTTTGGTCATCAAGATTTACTTCCTTGTGTGACTATGTAGTCCACCTATCACATTTCTTTCCATTTGGACCACTTTTTGCAAAACTCATTTGTGTAGGCTTGCACATTTTGAGCTTGTTCTTGTCTTACATATTGCCAATCAATATACGGATACCTATCCTCTTCATAGCAAATAGGATAGATTAAATATGGTTTTAAGTTCAGTCCATATACTTATTGGTGGCAACTTTCTCATAGTTAAAGAATAACTTGCAATCCGTGTTAAAACATGAGCTCATAGCTTTAGCCTTGCAAGAGAAATTTGCATACTTATTAAGAGTATACAAACTATAATATACCCTTTTTAAGCAAGCCAATTATAGTCTTTACGGATGTTTTCTTGAGAAAGTAATCGGCAATGTAATAAGATTTTGAGAAGAAGAGATAATGAAATTAAGGAGCAACCTTATGGAATACCTTTTGGGAAAACGAGAATTTTTGTAGGCATGACACTCTTGTGTGGTCTTGTAACACAAAGATATGATTTGTGTGGTCTTGTAACACAAAGATATGATTTGTGGCTTTGTTTGTGGCCATAAGCAAGTAGTTAAACTACCTCCCTAAACGATGTCTCAATCGATCTTGTTCCCTAGGAAAATGAGGGGTTAGATATATCTTAAGATATGATGCAAAAGCATCTAGGTCCACAAGCAATCTTGCATCACCTAATGTAGAATAAAGGTGGTTGAAAATATTTTGGTTTTGGTGTGTGGATTTTTGAATAAATGGTATGTTCAGATGAGTCAAATGGTCCTTAATCATTCCAATTGACTTTGACAACTAGCTAGTTCTATGGTTGTGCAACAATTTCTGTTGTGGAATGGTTTCTAGTTGTTGTGCAACAATTCCAAGTTGTGCAATCATTCCTAGTTGTTGCACAATCGATCTTAGTTGTTGTGCACCTATTCCTAGTTGCACCATTGTTCCCAATTGCTGCACAACTTCACTTGGTTGCATTTGTTCATTAGACATTTTGTCAAACACTTGGCATGCACTAAAGTAGGGCATTTTTAGGGAAGAATGTTGGCAGTCTGTACTCCCCTTTGGCAGCCATTTGTATTCATTTAGGGTTAGTGTCTTTCTTGTTTGGGTAGTGTTAGGGCATCTGCTGCTATCTTTTTCGCCGCTGTTGTGACTATTAGACTTTTATACATCGTGACTTTTCACTTTATTTTTGAGTGCTAGTTTTTCATATTCGTGAGGGTAGGTGTTTCATTGGTGTTGTTGTCCTCCAACCTCCGTTTAGTTTGCTAGTAGGCAGTGATAATAGTTGGGCTGATATCCTAAATAGAGCAAAGGCATAATTGATCAAGAAGGGAAAGGGAAACGATTGGGCAATTATTGTAGATTTTTAAAGGAAAATAAAAGTTGTCAATCTTTCATTACAAAGGTAGCAAACCAGGGTGAGAGGGCTGTAAGAGAAGGGCAAAGAGTAGGTTCTATGAAGAGACCTTAAGGTTATTTGCTTAAGGGAGGGAAGTCGAGTTGAGGCCTATTGTATTGAAGTGGGAAGAGATAGGGGAATACCCAAATTGAGAAAGCATTTAATTATCCTGGGCATAGATCAACACATGTTAATTTTTGTATATGTAATGAGTTTAGGCTTCTTGTTAGCTTGTTGTAGCCTCCGAAGGCTGATTTTATTTAAATTAATCAACATAGCATTGCCTTTGCTTCCACATAACACATGATTTGTGGGTGAGTTTGTAGGTTGCTAGGTTTAGGTGGTTGTTCAATTGCCCCCCTACCTAGATTGCATCAAATGGTATGAGAGCAAGGCTTTCCTTGTGGAATGGTGTCTTGTGAGGCTTTAGTAAATTTGTTGTACGTGTTTGAGAGTTTTGCAATTGAAGAAAGTAGTAAGAGGAAATGGTGTTAGAGAGGTTGAAGTCTTGTGTGGGAGTGTCTTTGATTGTCCAACAAAGATCCATGAGAGGAATGAAAGAGAATAGACAAACTTGGAGAAGGAGGGCAATACACGTTTTAGGTAAAAGTTGGAAGAGGTGAAGGAAGATGTTTCTTCCAATGAACCTAAACTTGGTAATGGAGTATCCTAAGGATTGTACACATTTTGAAAGGGTGGTTCTATCACTTAGCTTTGTTTTGTGAGCACCCTGCTAACAAAATTCTTACCTAACGTGTATGGAGCACGGGCATTTGAGTCCATAAGCAATCTCGCATCATCAAAAACCAAATAAAGGTGGCCGAGAAGATTTTGTTTTCTGCACAAATGTTTTTGAATAAATAGCATATTCAGATGAGTCGAAAGGTCTTGGATCATTCCAATTGACTTCAACACCTAGACATCCATATGGTTGCACAACTGTTCCTAGTTGTTATGCAAGCAATGTTAGCCATTGTAGAATTGTTCCTAGCTGTTGTGCAACCATTCCTAGTTACTATGCAACCAATCTTAGTTGTTGTGTAACTTATCTTGGTTGCATTTATTCATTAGACATTTTGTCAAACACTTGGCGTGTGCAAAATTAGCGCATTTAGGGAAGAATGTTGGTGGTCCTTACTTCCTTTTGGTAGTTGTTCTTCTTCATACAGGATTGTGAGTTTTCTTTACTATTTGGGCAGCATTAGGGCATCTGTAGTTATCTTTTTGGCAATTGTGGTAATTGATATTTTTACTTTCTTCTAAGTGGTGGCTTTTCGTATTCCCATGGGCAAGTGTTTTATTGGCAGCATTAGCTTTTGATATCTGTTGAAATTCTTGGTAGGCAATGATAATAGTTGGCTTGTTACCCTATATAGAACAGAGGCATAATCGATCAAGAAAGGAAAGGGAAATGATTGGGTGGTTATTGTGGGATTCAAAAGGAAAATAAAAGTCATTGATCTTTTTGTGCTGAGGTTGTGGATGAGAGAGAGAGGGCAGCAATAGAGGGGTAGAGAGTTGGCTCTAGGAAGAGACCCTCAAGTTATTTGCTCAAGAGAGGGAAGCTGAGTTGAGACTGACTATTTTGGAGATGGAAGAGATAGGGGAAGACTCAAATTGAGGAAGGACTTAATTATTCGGGGCATATATCAGCTCTTGTGTCATTTTCTATGTATGCAATGAGTTTAGGCTTCTTGTAGCTTGCGAGGAAGATTTTATTTCAATTCATAAACATACATTGTTTTTGCTTTTGCTTAATGTATGATTTTTGCAGTTGTTTAATTGATCCCCCTTTCCTAGACTACATCAAGATAAGGTTATTTGTAGCATGAACTCCAAAGGATTGTGGGTTAGAGGGGAAGTTGCAAAATGGAGAGGTGGACCGCTTTGAAGTCAATCCATATGCATTTGGGATGCTTGTTATATGATATCAAGGGCACTATATGAAAGATACAATAATGAATGAGCCAAACCACACCACTAGATCTGCAAATGCTACCTAATCTATGTGTCCAGCGAGGAAGGAAAGATAAAGCTATATGTGGGCCAATTCCTCTCAAGCAATGAGGCACCAGTATTTTGAAAAAAAAGAATAACAAGCTGTCAAAATTTTACGGATTGGTTGCCATGCATTCAATGCCACCCAATCTGTTTTTTCTTTTTCCAAATCTATTGTATTTAACTACATTGATATGATGAAATCTACTAATGGCAACATCAATGAGAGCTACTCTCCCTAGCAAATCCCCATGCTATTCTGGGCTTAGTATATATGTTGCCATGTGCAAGGGTGTGTTCATACAACCTACAATCCCACCTATGTAGAATGATGGATCTGATCCTCTCATTGTAAAGATACACTGTGGCACCTCTTTGACAAATCCGAGCACCTTCATTCAGTTTCCATTGTGCTATCTGATGCCTCATATTTTTCCAAGACTAGGAGCATTTGTGTCTCAATAAAAGATCACCTAGGCAATTGGCCAATAATTGACATTGAATATCTTAAAATTTTCCATCTTTCAACACAACTCAACTTTCGTCTTCTTCTCCTTGACAAACCTTGATACTCCTCTCTTGGAACATACCATTCACAATCACATTCTGCAGCTGCTGCACCCCAAGCATCCTCTCCAATAAGAGGTAGTATGTGGCGTTGATTTTAAATTTTGAAATTTCTATCCTTCTTTATTCATTTAGAAAAGTCTCATGACACTATGAAGTCTCACATTGTCGGGGAGACATGTTTCTTGATTTTGGGGATGTGTTATCCCTGAAATGGGTACATGAAAAATCTTCCTAGAGTCCCATCAATTAGGGATGTCAGGGGAACAATAGAGGTTTTCCAAATGGCGAGGATTCAATTCCCCACAAAAACAAGTTCTCAATGTTAGGGGATGAGTTCCATGGTTACACATGCACAAATGAGTTCACTTTCTATTATAACTGCTTTGGTCACTTGAGTTAGTTGTTATATTATTGGCTTACTAATATATATCTAATTGGAGTAAAATGTTCGGTTCTGATATGCACATGCAGGCTATGAATTTTTTTGCTGGGTTGCTATTGCTGTTGATGCCAGAAGAAAATGCATTTTGGTGAGATATGTGTTGTTTTTTTACTTGCTTCTGTTATTATAAAATTCTACATTGCTTATAATTTTTCAGTAAACAAATTATAAATGCTTTTGTGTTAAGGTTGTTTCTGCATTGCAGGATGTGATTATAGGAAACCGTAGTGGGTACCACTAACACTTTCTCTAGAACATACAGGACTTTGACAGGTATTATAGATGATTATTTTGAAGGCTACTATTCAGAGAAAATGGTGGAATCTCAGGTTGATAATTTTAGATACTCTGTTTTTAAATACAGTTTTGTATTTACAAATTTTGTTACATGAAATTCAATATGTTATGATCTCAATTTTTTTGATTATTCTGTATTTATTGTGATTAATTTTAATTACACTAAGCATTCTCATTAGAAATGTGATTATTCTGGTCTTGGATGATAACTAACTGCCATTTTACATCAGGTGGACCAACTTGTCTTTGAGGAGCTGGTTCGAGAATGCTTTCCTAGATTGGGTAAACTTTTTCCTTAGATATTGCAGTTAGTTTTCTTCCCTTAAGTTTTATTATCATCTTAGGATTGTGCTTATTTGCACTTGGCATTCCTTGTGCAGTTGCACACCTTGATAATTTGGGAGTACAAGTGGCATGGGTAACCGGGCCATGGTTCCTTTCAATTTTTGTGAATGTGCTACCTTGGGAAAGTGGTATATTTTTAAATTCTTTTTGCAATAATTTAAAGAATGTGCACTTGTGGAGTAATCATCTATATGTATCATTATTCAAACTGATATATAATTCTGCAACGGCATGCGCACTTGGCGATAAATAAAATGAAGTAGCTCTAAATTCATTATTAAGTAATGTGAAGTGCCTAGAAATTACATAAAATAAATCATTCAGCATTCTAATTGGTAATTTGTGCAATTTTGACCTATGGTTTGTGTACCTTTTGAAATGTTTATGGATCTGGTTTGGAGTAAGTTAAATGAATGACAAAATATGTTCTAGGGATTTAGAATCATAAAGTCATGCAAAGGCTATAGAATTTGTCATAGGAATTTTATTAGGAGTTTTAGATTATTTTGTGATAAAGCAAAAAATAATTATTTTTAGATTGCAAGAATTATTCAAAGATTGCTTGCCTTTGAAATTGGGAGTGGCTCCTCTACGACTATGGCCTATTTTGCAATGTTGGTTGTAATCAGATCAAAGTTTTACTGCTCATTTCTATAAAAAGGTTTTCTTAATTCTGTTTTCTTAACATCTTGGCAGTTTATATTGAAAATTCTATCAGGCTGATTTCATTTTTCAGAATTTTGCAATTTCAGTTCAAATCTTAAAAACCAGCAAGTTTTAGAATTTATCTTGGCTGATAACTGTTGTACCAGAGCAGTGATTCTTCTAGCTTTTGAAGTTATAACAACATATCCGTAATGGGGTCATAGCAGATTGTGGTAGAAGTGAAGTCAAACAAGCAATAGATGAAAATTTCTAGCCAATATGGGTAGGGATGGCAGAGAAATGACCCAGACAATGCAACAAACCTGCTGCACAACCTGTCCATGGGGGACAACCTTCAACACAGCATTCCTCCTGTAGGACTGAAACATGATAGAAGGGAGCAACGATGGTCTTCTCCTGTACAAAGGAATTCAAGAAGAGAGGGCAAGAGACATTAATGAATACACTATCAGAAGGTTACAGAGAGTATACAAGGTCACTGATGATGACTTCAGATTAAATTATGACTTTCAAGTGTACAATGATACAGGGAAAGCTAATGGACAGGGGACTGAAGGGAAAATAGCTTATCTCAGATGCCAAAAATTGACATCCCCACATTTGATTGATTGGGTAAATCGAGCCAAGTTTATGGTTATGTTTAATATAATATGAATTTGATGACTGATTTGAAGAAAATTTAGTTTGCATCACTACATATGATTGGTGGCATAATCATGACTTGTGATGTCCAAGATGGTCACAAGGATGTGATCCTTAACTGATATGATATCTCTTCTCTTTTCTTTGATGTGTTTGAGAAAGAAAATTTACTGCAGAACATGCAAGAGTTTGTTGATGATTATGGTAGGAATATTGGAAAACTGTGCATGCGAGTTTGTGGCATCCCAACCTAGACAAGCCTACATGCGTGTTGATGGTCTAAATGATAAATTAAAGGGATATGTTTGAGACTCTTAAACCAGCTGACTTAGATGTAGCTATTGTGCAAGACAGATTGTATGATAAATTGCTCAAAAGCAAAACCCAAGCAAGTAAAATTACATGCTTCTAGGAACTAGCCTGGTTCAAATAGCACAGGATCCAATATCAATAAAAAGTGGCCACCTAATGTCGAAATGAATGCTAGTAAAGTAGGAAGGGGAGATTTATGGAAGGTAAGGAAGCAAGGCTGTAGTTTCTTATGCAAGGGGAAGTGAGCTTCAGGGCGTAGGTGCTTGGCTAAGGAACACATTCATTTGGTTGAAATGTTGTATGAGTCAGGTAGCAGCAGGGATGAACAAGATCAGATAGATGTGGGTATGATATTTCCATAGGATATTATTCAAGAGAGCCAACTGACCAGTCCAGTCTGTCTTTGGTTGCTATCTGAGGAGTATCTTTGCACCCTAGCTTGAGAATAGGAGGACAGATTAAAAGGAGATTTGTCATAGTGCTGATTGATTTGGGTAATGCATATAATTTCATTGATTATAAACTTGCTCCAGCATTCGTTTACTTATGTTTCCATCTTTACCTTTTAATGTTAGTATTGCTGATGGGACCAATATGACTTGTAAAGATAAGCTAAAGGCGTGAACCTCAGGATTGGATCTTATACAAGGACATCTTATTTTTATTGGATACCTTTGGCTAGTGCAGATATGATACTGGGCATACAATGGGTTCATGGGCTCATTGAAATCCACATGGAATTTAAAGAATTATACTCAAAATTTATGCAAGAAGATATTTCCACAGTCTATAAAAGTGATTGAGGATGCATCTGGCAATAAGTATGTAGAAGTTTTTTGTATCGATGTTTTGGTTCACTAGTCCTCAACAAGCCATGTCCTCTACTCTCCCTTCGACACTTCTTTTCTTTGTCTGTACCACACATCAGTTTTACCTTCACTTGAAATGTGAACACTTCTCCATTGAACCATGCCAAGCTCTAACTACAACTATTGACACATCAAAGCATATTTTTGGTCTTCATTTTGAAAGGTATCCTATTAACTGTTAGGCCTACCAGATCCTCATTCTTTTTTACCACGATAACAAGGATGCACGACAGTCTCCTAAAAATATCTTCCACAAAAGACTGCCCTCCTTGGCAGCAATACACTCACAACAACTACAACAAAAAATGTGAAGCAATGACAGTCTTTTCACCTCCTACTTCATAGTCAAAGACCTGGGTATGGCCATTTGCGTAAAAGGTGTTTTAATGATCTGGTAAAAATAATGAGGATCTGGTAGGCCTAACTGTTAATTACAGGTAGACAGTCTATTACTCATGAACCATGATACTACTTTTTTGCAAGATATTTCCAATTGGATCAGAAATAAAGAAGACGATGTCTTTAAATGAAGTTTTACAATACACCTACATCTGACACTTGTTGTCTCCATGTCACACAGCTTTCGAGACCGTTCTACTTCTACCCATCACGACTGTTGGCCTCCTCCCACACAAAAAACACTCCTCTCATATAGAACACATCCTACAAAACTTCAAAATGGATGATGATAACCTTGGCGATGAGGTGCCTTGGGCTTGTTATCTTTGAAGGTTTGGCTACAAGCTTTTCCCTCATCAATGCATCTCACATGTCATCCATCAGAAGCTATGCCACAAATATTCCCTCCGTCTCTCGAATCAGAGTGTCAAAGAAGAGGAAGAAGAGCACAAAAAATCACAAGAATATGATAATATAAATGGAATTCTGCTACCTGTATTTACTGTGATATCAATTTCAAATTAGGTTTCTCCTTTAACCATGGGGATCAGAACTAGGACAAGATGTATTACAGTAGGAGAAGACAACCTTGGTTTTTTTAGAAGTCTAAATGAGGATTTGAAAGGGAGGATTACTCTCAAACTTTGAACCTCTTGAAATCTGCAACTGCGGCAGAGAACTTGAAGGTCTACTCCACAAAGCCCAAATGCAAAGGTAGACAAGATGAACACTTTCATCAGACAAGTTGCTTCCTAAGGAGAAGAAATTAAGTTTGTTCTTCAGAAGCTATGCATAATGTTAGTCTTGATTGATAAGTCCCCCCCCTACCTCTCATCTGACCACCCAGGTCTCAAGGTTAGAGTGAATACCCTTGTAGAGTTGTGTGCTCTTTATCTTGGTTTCTTCAACCTACCTTTGCCAATGAACATTAAATCCTGCGAATGACCACCCACATCCCCTTGCCTCCATCCCCATACACTGCATGCATAAATCCTTAATTGACTACTATCAAATTCAATTTAAAAATGATCCAAGATTTTTCAACTTTGCTTTGCTTAATGAACTTTATCTATTGCAAATGATCATTGACATCTCCTTGCCTCCATACTACCCACTCCATGCAAAAATTCTTGATTGACTACCATGATTCATAAATTGCACCCCTATGCAATGGGTCCTAGGTTTTTCCTTAGCTTGCAAACTTCTCCAGGGTTCAATAGTTTGGCTCAATAAATTCAATGTGATCTATGTAATCCTACAATGCCACTTTCATAGCTATCAAAAGCCTTAAAAACATAGCTACTAGTCTATCCAAGAAAGTTAAAGAAAATGCTTTAATGTGCTTCTCTACAAAAAATTGTCCTTCACTTTATGGCTATAAAGAGCTTCTAATCACTTGTGTTCAATATCATCAACATAGAGGTCAAAAGCCTTAAAAACACAGCTACTAGTCTATCCAAGAAAGTTAAAGAAAATGGTTTGAATGTGCCTCTCTACAAAAAAATTGTCTTTCACTTTATGGCTATAAAGAGCTTCTAATCACTTGTGTTCAATATCATCAACATAGAGGTCATTGAGAATATGCTTTATAAGAACCTTGCAAAAAATATATGCAGAAGTACTTAGGAGAAAGGTTTAACCATGCTTCTTGTTGGTGATTGGAATTGTAGATCCCAAATCCGTAAAGAGTGTTCCTCTCCCAAGTGCCAAGGGTCTCAAACGTGAGAAGAAAACCAAGAACTTATTTTTAGGTTGGGCAACGACAATCCAATTATTGAGGTGGGTAAAATCTCCTTCACTTTTGGCTTTGTAAATGAAGGGAGGTTTTTCGTAAGGTGCTGCAATAGATATCACCACATAAAATGAACATTTACCTCGACATAGGCCATAAACCTTGCATAGTGCACTCCTATTTCAGTTGTCACTTTGTCTATATATGTTGGTTTGCAACTTTCATGGTCAAACACCTTATCAAATCAAATAATCTACCATATGAATGTTTGTGAATGTGTTTTATGATAACCTCTTATGTTATACACATTAAGAGTAAAACTACTTACAACACAAACTAAAAGATGTTTAAATTATTTTGTTTTACATGTGTGTTGAGATGATGGGGAGAAGGAGCTAGTACCAAACTGGTGCCTATATTCAGCTGGGCAACAAAGTTGCTGCGTTCATACAAAAGATGCAATAATTAAGAATTGATGGTGATACCTTAATGAAGATATCACAAATGAATTGATGCTGATACCTTAATGAAGATATCACAAAAAACTGTCTTCCAAAATGCACAAGCAAGCTAGGCTTTACACATACAATCTAAAAGGCAACAAATATTTGCAAAATATTAAATGAGTCTACTTAGTGATTCATGAGCATACCCATACATTTTCTTTATTGTTTTGAGAAGATACCTTGCAAAAGCTTTACAAGGATTGTGTAGTCGTTCGGTTGGCCAACTAATTAGAAAGACATCCAAAAATATACATCATACATAGAGAGACACTCAATCAAGGTCAATTCTTCCTCTAATCATTCAATCTTCAAAGGTTACAATTGTTTATTACAAATTTGGGATAAACCCAAACCATTACAATATCAATATGCTATACCTAGAGTTGGAAACTAAAAACCCTAGGATTTTGTGGAGCATGTTTTTCTCATTGCTATGCTTCCATGTTTTTCCCCTTTTCCATCCGTTTTGAACAATGAATTATGAGCTCAAATACCCCCTACCAACTGTGACTGATAGGGATGGGTGTGAAATCTACATTAAATTAAAAAATCCATCCTATATTACATGACCATGAGTCCCATACCTATCATGGGTTGTTTCTCCATGAATCTCACTTGAAAATGTGGCCAAATGTGCTTGCAATGTATTTGCAATGCATGGAAGAATGTTCTTTGTTGATTTGCAAACATGCTTTGCATTTATGGCATTGTTGGATTTGATGTGAAGACCAAGAGAGGGCCAACTTTTTGATAGGGTGACCAAACTTCATCCACTGCATTAAAAACATTATAGGTGCCTTTTCCTCTTTTGTCATTGGAAGTACGTGATAATTTGCAACTTTTTTGGTAAATAGTTGTTTCTAGGTGGGAAAATCCAATTGGATAGTTGTAGGGCCTTATTGAATCATTAATGACATCTTGGGATGAGTTGGGAGGTAGGTGGGAGTAAATTGTGAAATACATGAGAGTTTTAGCGTTTTGGGGGTCAAGAGTGACACATATAAGGTAACCAAATGAGGACAAGTTCGAATTTACAATTCTGATAAGATAGTGTGGCAAAAAGTATCGAGGATCAAAGTTTAGGGATATTGCATACCACGTACCATACTAGGACTATCCTCTCATCTTCAACTTTGATAGGATATATGCAGGGAGTTGTAAGGTGTCGGGGATGCTCATGAAATACTTGGGTAAGGGAATGAGTGACAACTTGACTTTGAAAAGATGTATGGAGGAAATGACAAAGTTTGGGGTTTGAGAATGACAAGGAATAGGTACCCTAGTAGAAGTAAGGCCACAACATCGACCTTGGTAAAGTAAGTGTATGTTAGAATATTATATTCTTATGTTAATGGTCAATATATTAATATATTTATTTAGTTTAGTTTTTCTTGATATACTGTTTCTACAGTATTTGATAGGTAGAGTAGGTCATCTCATTAAATGACTACTGTCTCTGTATTATCTTTATCTTGTAAGATCTTTTTCATGTTAATATGAGAATGACTTTTACCATTCACATGGTATTAGAGCCATAAACAAAAAAACCCTAAAAATTCGTGTTTTCTTTCTGCTAAAAATTGTGTTTTGTTTCCCTCAGAAAAATCGTCTCTTTTGCAAGAGATTTGGTCATTTCTGGGCGCACAATTTTGAAAGCATTTTGTGTTATAGGGTTTTCTTTGGTAGCCGATTTTTCGTCACTTCTTGCCCCATTTTTACGCTCTTGGCGTCGCGTCGTTCTTCCTCGAAACCGTTTTTCAGATTTCTTGAAGTCGCTGATTTTTGCGGATCGGGGCGTTTTTTTTGAGTTTGGAGTCGCATCATTCTCAGTGAAGCCCGCGCGTAGTTTTTTCTATACGCGACTCTATTTTGCCCGTGCGACCTTCGTTTATTGTCTTTGTTCGTGGGTCATCATGTTTCCCAATTGCGCGCATATGCGACAATTTTGAAAGCACGTTTTTTTTTCTGTGTGTCAAGGGTTTATCCATGGCGGCTAGGGTTTTCTGAAACCCGACTAGGGTTTTGAACCCTCAGATCAAGTCGAAAAATTATTTTGATTGCAAATTCCTTATGGGTTTTTCGAGATCTCAACTGGGTTGTTTGTTTTTTCTGGGTACCTCGTTTTTAGTGCCCCAAAATTTGTGTTGTCAAAATTTTCTGTGTATTCCTCAATTCTTCTAGGTTTTTATTTATCTTTTTTGGGTCTTTAGTAAAACCTCGAATTTCGTGCTAGGGTTTCGGTTTCTTCCTTGGAATTTGTCTTGCAGAACTTGTTTCTATTATCTGTGCATTATTTTGTCGTCACCAGTTTGACCGCGAGGTACGTGATGGCATCTCTGACGAACATAATGCTCGAAAGCAGCCAGAAGTTCAACGAGAAGAATTACAACACTTGGAAGTAGCGAATGCTTACAATCTTTGAATATTGGTGTCTCGATCAAGTCATTTTGGGGAACTCAACCCGTCCCGCTGTAGTCGGAAAGGATTAGGACAAATGGGATGAACGCAACCGAGAAGCCGTCATGCTCATCAAACTCTCAGCCATAGATGAGCAGCTACCTCAAGTACTGTTTGGAAAAACTGCTACGGAAATTTGGGATCACTTGAAGGCCCTTCATGAAACCTCCGACAAGAGTAGAGCGTTCTTTCTCAAGAACATGCTTTTTTCCATCATGATGGATGAGAAAATGTTCTTATAGGAACATATGACGAAGATTAAGGACATTCGTGATCAGTTGGAAGCTATTGGTCGAAAAATGGAGGAAGAAGATATGGTGGTCATTACTCTGAAGAGTCTCCCACGTTCGTATGAGTATTTCATCGAGATGCTGAATATCACCTCCACCAATGTTGATCTCAAATTTGAAGATCTTTGCAACAAGCTCTTGCAGCAGGATCAATGGCGACAACAATTTGGAAGCAATCAACCAGTTCATATTTGAACATGGTATCAGAGCCAGTTCAACCTCCACAGAGCAAGTGTTCTCTGCCAAATCTTCTGCTAAGAACAAAGGGAAGGCTTAATCTTCTCAGTCGAAAGGCTCTGGTTCTTCTCAGGACAACAAGAAGAAGAACGTTCAGTGCAATTATTGCCATAAATACGGTCACATGAAGGCTGATTGTCGCATTCGTTTGGCTTCTGAACAAAAGAAGCAGGGAGGGTCTCATCAAAAGGGAAATGTCGCAGAGCACACTGAGCAGAAAGAATCTGCATTCTATGCGTTTATGGCCAAGAGAACTGCAGATCCGGTACATTCTTCTACCTGGTATATCGATTCAGGGGCATCGCGGCATTTTACTCATCGTCGGGATTGGTTCACAAAATTCGAACCATTCTCTGATTCAGTCATTTTTGGAGGAGGCGAAGAGTACACAGTTGCTGGTAAGGGCACTGTCCAGATTCATTCAGGAGGAAGAAATTTACTCTTTCTCGATGTCTACTGTGTACCAGGCATGGAACATAACCTTCTCTTAGTCAGTCAAATCATGCGCCATTCTCCCCAATTGGATGTTGTTTTCAGTTCGTCCACCTGCAGCATCGTTGATAGGGAGACTCGTACAACAATTGCTATGGGACTTGAGGATCATGGTCTGTATAGACTTGCTGATTCCGGTGATTCTCAAGAGCACGCTTTGACTGCTAGGAGTACAACCATCAACAAACTTTGGCATTAGCGTTATGGGCACTTGAATGTGCACTACCTCTCTCAACTATCTCGGGAGGGTTTGGTTGTTGGTCTACCTGAGATCCACACTCAAAATCATGGAGTTTGTGGAGCCTGTCAAGCTGGCAAGCAGCATTGGACACCGTTCTCGGATGGTGATTCTTGGCGAGCCTCCAAGGTACTTCAACTGGTTCACGTTGATGTATGTGGGCCAATGAATACTCCTTCTGTTACTAGGTCTAGGTACTTTTTATTGTTTGTTGATGATTTCAGTAAAAAAATGTGGGTGTATTTTCTCAAAACATAAATTAGATGTGTTCAGTACATTTCAACAGTATAAGGCCTTAGTTGAGAAAGAATCAAGTTCTCAGATTGTTTCTCTAAGGTCAGATAATGGGGGGGAGTTTTGTTCAACCGACTTCTCTACTTTTTGTGCTACACACGGCATTAAGCGCCAACTTACCACACCATACACTCCTTAGCAGAATGGTGTCGTTGAACGTAGGAATCGCACCATTACTGAAATGGCTCGTTCTATGCTTGAGTACAAAAATGTACCTAAGAAATATTGGGCTGAAGCAGTCTACACTGCAGTCTACCTCCTGAATCGGTCACCTACACAGGCCGTAAAGAAGATGACTCCTGAAGAAGCCTGGTCAGGACGTAAGCCTAATGTAGGCCATCTGAAAGTCTTTGGTTCTACAGCTCATGTATGAATTCTAGATGCCAAGCGCACCAAGTTGGACTCCAAGAGCCAAACACTTATGTTTACTGGTTACAACAACAATCACAAGGCATACAGGTTAATTGATGTGGAGATAGATCATCTCATATTCAACCGTGATGTTGTGATTGATGAGACTACTGGTCCATTTGTTCCTACTACCAGTCCTGCGGATCAGCCTATGAAGGTTCTAGATGAGGGTGTTCGTCTTCCTCTTCGTTCCCCTGATGGGAGGGCTTTAGAGCATTCTGACTTTGAAGATGAGGAGTCTATTGATCATGATCTAGCACCACCTGATTTTCCTCAGGACTCACATCTAGATGACTTTGTTCCAGACATCCCAGGCGATGCTGTTTCTCCTATTCCAGATGTTGGTACTTCTACTCGTCGGCCTAAGTAGTGGGCCAAGACTATCGGCGATCTTCATGATGATGAACTCATTGACGATAGATCAGTTCGTAGAAAGAGCAAGCAACCCAACACAGTCAATTTTGCTCTTATGGCCAACATCCACAACATCTATGAGCCTCATACCTACTCAGAGGCTAAAGGAATTCTAGAGTGGGAAAAGGCTATGCAGACCGAATATCATAGTCTTCTGAAGAATCACACTTGGGTTCTTTCTGATCTTCCTCCTGGGAAGAAACCTATCAGTTGCAAGTGGGTTTATAAAGTCAAGTATCATGCCGACGGTACTCTCGATAAATACAAGGCCAGATTAGTTGCTCGGGGATTCACCCAGCGGGAGGGCATTGATTATGAGGAGACCTTCGCTCCTATTGCCAAGATGAGCATGAGTCGTCTTCTTCTGGCTATTGCAGCCCAATTTGGTTGGACAGTTCATCAGATGGACGCCAAGAGTGCCTTTCTCAACGATGAGTTGTAGGAAGAAGTCTACATGACGCAGCCTCCTGGTTTCCAGGTTGCCGGCAAAGAACATTAGGTATGTAGGCTCGTGAAAGCACTCTATGGACTGAAATAGGCGCCTCGTGCATGGTATATCAAGATTGATTAGTACTTGGTTGATCATGATTTTCAGCGTAGCCCTTCTGACACTAATTTGTATGTCAAACACTCTGGTGATGATATTCTCTTTCTTGTTGTCTATGTTAATGACTTGATCATTACTAGTAGTTCAGCACATTTGATTGCGGCAATCAAACAAGATTTGTATCAGGGCTTTGACATGACAGATTTAGGGCTTCTCCATTACTGCTTGGGTATTGAGGTTTGGTAGACAACTGATAGCATCTTTAGCTCTCAACCTAAATATGCCCGAAGTCTGCTTTACAAATTTCGGATGCAGGACTGCAAACCTGCCTCCACACCTATGGAGAAGGGGCTGAAGTTGTCAGCCAACTCTGATTCACCTCCGGTCGATGAAACGACATTCAAGCAACTAGTGGGCAGTCTCATCTATTTCACTGCCACTAGACCTGACATTAGTTTTGCAGTGAGCTACATTTCTCACTTCATGACAGCTCCAAAAGCTGATCATTGGATTGCAGCAAAGCAAGTGCTGAGATATGTTAAGGGCACTTCAAATTATGGCATTCTCTATGGCAGATGCAAGGATCCAAAGCTGATTGGTTACACAGACTCAGATTGGGTAGGTTCAGTGGATGACATAAAATCTACTTCTAGGTATGTATTCAGTTTGGGTACCGGTGCTGTAACATGGACCAACAAGAAGCAACAGGTAGTGGCTCTTTCCTCGACTGAAGCAGAGTATCGAGGAACTGTTAAGGCAGCATGTGAGGCAATTTGGCTCTGTTGGATGCTTTCTGACATGCACATGTCACAAGCAAGACCTTCTCCCTTGTACACTGATAATCAAGGGGTGCTCAAACTGGCCAAAAATCTAGTCTTCCATGAACGTACCAAGCATGTCGAGCTTCATTGTCATTACATACGCAAGCAGGTAGAAGACGGATTAGGTCAGCTGCAGTATGTTCCAACAGTGGATCAGACTGCAAATATTCTCACCAAGTCTTTGAGCCCGGATAAGTTCGTAAAATTCAAGGGGCAACTTGGTGTTGTTGACGGATTGACCATTAAGGGAGGGTGTTAGAATATTATATTCTTATGTTAATGGTCAATATATTAATGTATTTATTTAGTTTAGTTTTGCTTGATATACTGTTTCTACAGTATCTGGTAGGTAGAGTAGGTCATCTCATTAAATGACTACTGTCTTTGTATTATCTTTATATTGTAAGATCTTTTTCATGTTAATATGAGAATGACTTTTACCATTCACAGTGTAAATATTGAGTTGGGAGTTGGGAGTCAAGAATGATCCTTAGGAGGTGCCTAAGTAAGGGGAATGTTGAAACTTTGGCATCGAAAGACTTAATGCAAAGCTTGAAGAATTAGAGTTCAGTTGAAAGATGTGCTAGTAGGACAAAGTTTGAAACCTCAACAAAGGCAAAAAGGATGAAGGTGGGGAATGGGTGAAAGGGATATCGGGGATATCAATAAGGACTTCAAAATCCAAATGAAAGAGTGAACATGGACTTACAAGTTTTAGGGAATGGGGATCAAATACCAAGGAATGGGTACTCGAGGAAAAGGATGGCCGAAACTTCACCTTCAACAACCTACCATACTTCCCACACAGAAAATTTTCTTGGATTTTGGCAACTTCCAACACATGGTAGGCACGAGGGGATAAATAAACACACTTATGCAAACCTTGACCAAGGGAGACCTATTAGGAATTGTCTGTCTGAGATTAGTTGTCTATGATAGGATAAACAAGGTCAAAGTGCACAAAGGGGTACATGGCACTTAACAACGAGACACATTAAAGTGGGGTGCCAACACTTCTCTAAGAGGCAAAACATTAGGACCTTTCTTCCTACTTGTATGACCCAACAAGGAGAAGAAAGCATTTAACACTTATGTCATCCACAACATGAAAACATTGGTCTAGCAAGGAACCTATGATGGACTCCAACAATGCTTTGGTGACATCATTACCAACAATTTCAATTAGTTGAGTGGATCAACCGTCCTTATAAATCTTGTGTATTAAAGAAGTGAGAAAATTAGATCAATTCATTCGATTCAAAGTAGACTTACAAAGTGAGAATCATAACAAGGGAAGAACAAGTGCATTGGGCTTATGAGTCAACGCCAAATGGAAAGGTATGCCAATCAATGACAAAGTTAGTTGTGGAGGAAATGATCTTTCGTTTTTGGCACTAGGTGAAAACATCACCCATATGGACATGCCTGATAGATACTTTTGTCAGTAGATGAAACCATCCCATATACGAAAAACAGTAGCATTGAAACACTTTTAGGAAGTTAAATTAGCTCCACTTTAGTCTCTTTGTGTGGGAGACATTCAGTTGCTCTTGTCCACTCTTTTTCTCACCCTATGACATAATTACACCCATTGGAGATTTTTCAAAGAGAACTTATTGATAATTCTAAATGAATTTGAGAGTTGTATTTCAGTTTCATCCCTAGATGTCGGTAAGGTTATAGTCCCTGGCAATAGGTCTAATCCTTACATCCTATGTTTCAGGATTCATTAAACTTTATGTATGAAGTTTGAAATTCAGAGAATTCCAATCACATCTAAAAAAATCGTTCTAATTTGCCCTAAAGTTTGTAAGGAACAAGGCTAGGGTTTTTTTAATTACAAACTTTTGATACACATTCTAGAAGAAGAGGGGAGAATCTCAACCGGAAATGAAGTCCATGGGGCCCTCAATACGTTGGTAAATGATGGAAGAGTGCTCTCTTGATTGATGAGGCCCTCAACTTCCTTCATCCTACTCTCTTGTATTTGTAGGCATAGTCTCTGGTCATGTAGACAAAATCGTGCAAATGAAACCATAAGGTGTTGAAATGAGAGAGAAAAAACGAGATTGCTCTCGAATCAAAATTATGTCATTCACATTACTCAACAAAATCTATTACATAATATTGCCTTTATAAGGCCATTATTCCTGTATAAAACTAGTTACGGGTATATAACTTCCAAAACCAATTTTATTTATTAAATTAACAATAGCATGTTAATTTATTTATTATTAACTAATCTACGTTAAGCACTAATTCCTAACACCCCCCTTTAGTGTTAACATAGGAACCTTTTATTTTGTGCTATAACATATCGATGGTTGGCATTGGTTTTTGTTGTATCTTATAAATTGCCCCCCTTTAATGGAAAAAATTCTTGAATGTTGGTTTCTACCTATTTGATTGAAAAGAGGGTGAAACCATTCCATTGAAAGCCTTTCTTCCTCAACACCGAACTCTTCAAATCCAAGTTCACATATAACTTACAATTGCCGGACTTCTCCGTGATAAATGAGTGGCTTGCCCGATATAGAAACCGCATCCATGAATATGCCCAATATCATAATAGAACTAAAGGCCCGATAATTGAGTCTCAGAAAGAACAAATATAGAGGTGGAGTCCTTTATTCCCAAACACCAGTTATGAACATATAGCAATGCTTCCCATAATATTCCCTTGCTATACTTCCGTGCTAGTGATGATGATATGCTCAATAAGATGAATAGATCCGATATTTAGCAATAATACAATATATGCGGTTACTTCGGACTCCTTAGAGCAGCCCAATATTATTAGTCCGACACACTTCTGCAAATGGCTTCAAATGGTACTCCCTTCACTATGAATCAAATGATAACGGGCATCCAACGACTATATTAACTTCCTCCATCGCTTTGATAAATACTTTTGCTGGCAATATCGAATATAGAGAAATCCCGACATACAGGATCTAGCACTTCATCAGGTATTCGATGATATATATTATTGCCAAATCTTCACCAACACAAGCGCGAATAAGCAATCAACCATTTCCTATTCTGAATATGAACAATCTACCTCTAGATACTAAGGTAAAACTATGTTGGAAATGAGATTGGGGAATATATAAATTTTAATTTTTAAATTTTTGAAATGACAACAATGAATAGAGTGAAGTGACAAACAATGGCAATAATGAACATGGTGAAGAGAAAGAGAAGAAATGCAGATGAATGATGGAGTCAAAAAGGGTTTTGCACATGGTCTACATTGCTCACCTGAAGATGAATGCAAGAATGGTAGAAAATAATAGCAGTTGCACGTGGTCTTCACTGTAGTACCATTGTAAACACCGATGTGAGAAAAACAAATGAATGGAGAGAGATCAGAGAGAGGTCCAAGAAGAAACCCACTTTGATACCATATTGAAATGAGAGAGAAAAAACGAGATTGCTCACGAATCAAAATTTTGTCATTCACGTTACTCAACAAAATCTATTACATAATATTGCCTTTATAAGGCCATTATTCCCGTATAAAACTAGTTACAGGAATATAGCTTCCAAAGCCAATTTTATTTATTAAATTAACAATAGCATGTTAATTTATTTATTATTAACCAATCTATGTTAAGCACTAATTCATAACATAAGGCTACTTACTTTCTTTAGACAATTGTCATCTA